>OV884028.1:5000-12500 GCA_930367265.1 Catocala fraxini
ACCTAACCTAACCTAACCTAACCTAACCTAACCTAACCTAACCTAACCTAACCTAACCTAACCTAACCTAACCTAACCTAACCTAACCTAACCTAACCTAACCTAACCTAACCTAACCTAACCTAACCTAACCTAACCTAACCTAACCTAACCTAACCTAACCTAACCTAACCTAACCTAACCTAACCTAACCTAACCTAACCTAACCTAACCTAACCTAACCTAACCTAACCTAACCTAACCTAACCTAACCTAACCTAACCTAACCTAACCTAACCTAACCTAACCTAACCTAACCTAACCTAACCTAACCTAACCTAACCTAACCTAACCTAACCTAACCTAACCTAACCTAACCTAACCTAACCTAACCTAACCTAACCTAACCTAACCTAACCTAACCTAACCTAACCTAACCTAACCTAACCTAACCTAACCTAACCTAACCTAACCTAACCTAACCTAACCTAACCTAACCTAACCTAACCTAACCTAACCTAACCTAACCTAACCTAACCTAACCTAACCTAACCTAACCTAACCTAACCTAACCTAACCTAACCTAACCTAACCTAACCTAACCTAACCTAACCTAACCTAACCTAACCTAACCTAACCTAACCTAACCTAACCTAACCTAACCTAACCTAACCTAACCTAACCTAACCTAACCTAACCTAACCTAACCTAACCTAACCTAACCTAACCTAACCTAACCTAACCTAACCTAACCTAACCTAACCTAACCTAACCTAACCTAACCTAACCTAACCTAACCTAACCTAACCTAACCTAACCTAACCTAGCCTAACCTAACCTAACCTAACCTAACCTAACCTAACCTAACCTAACCTAACCTAACCTAACCTAACCTAACCTAACCTAACCTAACCTAACCTAACCTAACCTAACCTAACCTAACCTAACCTAACCTAACCTAACCTAACCTAACCTAACCTAACCTAACCTAACCTAACCTAACCTAACCTAACCTAACCTAACCTAACCTAACCTAACCTAACCTAACCTAACCTAACCTAACCTAACCTAACCTAACCTAACCTAACCTAACCTAACCTAACCTAACCTAACCTAACCTAACCTAACCTAACCTAACCTAACCTAACCTAACCTAACCTAACCTAACCTAACCTAACCTAACCTAACCTAACCTAACCTAACCTAACCTAACCTAACCTAACCTAACCTAACCTAACCTAACCTAACCTAACCTAACCTAACCTAACCTAACCTAACCTAACCTAACCTAACCTAACCTAACCTAACCTAACCTAACCTAACCTAACCTAACCTAACCTAACCTAACCTAACCTAACCTAACCTAACCTAACCTAACCTAACCTAACCTAACCTAACCTAACCTAACCTAACCTAACCTAACCTAACCTAACCTAACCTAACCTAACCTAACCTAACCTAACCTAACCTAACCTAACCTAACCTAACCTAACCTAACCTAACCTAACCTAACCTAACCTAACCTAACCTAACCTAACCTAACCTAACCTAACCTAACCTAACCTAACCTAACCTAACCTAACCTAACCTAACCTAACCTAACCTAACCTAACCTAACCTAACCTAACCTAACCTAACCTAACCTAACCTAACCTAACCTAACCTAACCTAACCTAACCTAACCTAACCTAACCTAACCTAACCTAACCTAACCTAACCTAACCTAACCTAACCTAACCTAACCTAACCTAACCTAACCTAACCTAACCTAACCTAACCTAACCTAACCTAACCTAACCTAACCTAACCTAACCTAACCTAACCTAACCTAACCTAACCTAACCTAACCTAACCTAACCTAACCTAACCTAACCTAACCTAACCTAACCTAACCTAACCTAACCTAACCTAACCTAACCTAACCTAACCTAACCTAACCTAACCTAACCTAACCTAACCTAACCTAACCTAACCTAACCTAACCTAACCTAACCTAACCTAACCTAACCTAACCTAACCTAACCTAACCTAACCTAACCTAACCTAACCTAACCTAACCTAACCTAACCTAACCTAACCTAACCTAACCTATCCTAACCTAACCTAACCTAACCTAACCTAACCTAACCTAACCTAACCTAACCTAACCTAACCTAACCTAACCTAACCTAACCTAACCTAACCTAACCTAACCTAACCTAACCTAACCTAACCTAACCTAACCTAACCTAACCTAACCTAACCTAACCTAACCTAACCTAACCTAACCTAACCTAACCTAACCTAACCTAACCTAACCTAACCTAACCTAACCTAACCTAACCTAACCTAACCTAACCTAACCTAACCTAACCTAACCTAACCTAACCTAACCTAACCTAACCTAACCTAACCTAACCTAACCTAACCTAACCTAACCTAACCTAACCTAACCTAACCTAACCTAACCTAACCTAACCTAACCTAACCTAACCTAACCTAACCTAACCTAACCTAACCTAACCTAACCTAACCTAACCTAACCTAACCTAACCTAACCTAACCTAACCTAACCTAACCTAACCTAACCTAACCTAACCTAACCTAACCTAACCTAACCTAACCTAACCTAACCTAACCTAACCTAACCTAACCTAACCTAACCTAACCTAACCTAACCTAACCTAACCTAACCTAACCTAACCTAACCTAACCTAACCTAACCTAACCTAACCTAACCTAACCTAACCTAACCTAACCTAACCTAACCTAACCTAACCTAACCTAACCTAACCTAACCTAACCTAACCTAACCTAACCTAACCTAACCTAACCTAACCTAACCTAACCTAACCTAACCTAACCTAACCTAACCTAACCTAACCTAACCTAACCTAACCTAACCTAACCTAACCTAACCTAACCTAACCTAACCTAACCTAACCTAACCTAACCTAACCTAACCTAACCTAACCTAACCTAACCTAACCTAACCTAACCTAACCTAACCTAACCTAACCTAACCTAACCTAACCTAACCTAACCTAACCTAACCTAACCTAACCTAACCTAACCTAACCTAACCTAACCTAACCTAACCTAACCTAACCTAACCTAACCTAACCTAACCTAACCTAACCTAACCTAACCTAACCTAACCTAACCTAACCTAACCTAACCTAACCTAACCTAACCTAACCTAACCTAACCTAACCTAACCTAACCTAACCTAACCTAACCTAACCTAACCTAACCTAACCTAACCTAACCTAACCTAACCTAACCTAACCTAACCTAACCTAACCTAACCTAACCTAACCTAACCTAACCTAACCTAACCTAACCTAACCTAACCTAACCTAACCTAACCTAACCTAACCTAACCTAACCTAACCTAACCTAACCTAACCTAACCTAACCTAACCTAACCTAACCTAACCTAACCTAACCTAACCTAACCTAACCTAACCTAACCTAACCTAACCTAACCTAACCTAACCTAACCTAACCTAACCTAACCTAACCTAACCTAACCTAACCTAACCTAACCTAACCTAACCTAACCTAACCTAACCTAACCTAACCTAACCTAACCTAACCTAACCTAACCTAACCTAACCTAACCTAACCTAACCTAACCTAACCTAACCTAACCTAACCTAACCTAACCTAACCTAACCTAACCTAACCTAACCTAACCTAACCTAACCTAACCTAACCTAACCTAACCTAACCTAACCTAACCTAACCTAACCTAACCTAACCTAACCTAACCTAACCTAACCTAACCTAACCTAACCTAACCTAACCTAACCTAACCTAACCTAACCTAACCTAACCTAACCTAACCTAACCTAACCTAACCTAACCTAACCTAACCTAACCTAACCTAACCTAACCTAACCTAACCTAACCTAACCTAACCTAACCTAACCTAACCTAACCTAACCTAACCTAACCTAACCTAACCTAACCTAACCTAACCTAACCTAACCTAACCTAACCTAACCTAACCTAACCTAACCTAACCTAACCTAACCTAACCTAACCTAACCTAACCTAACCTAACCTAACCTAACCTAACCTAACCTAACCTAACCTAACCTAACCTAACCTAACCTAACCTAACCTAACCTAACCTAACCTAACCTAACCTAACCTAACCTAACCTAACCTAACCTAACCTAACCTAACCTAACCTAACCTAACCTAACCTAACCTAACCTAACCTAACCTAACCTAACCTAACCTAACCTAACCTAACCTAACCTAACCTAACCTAACCTAACCTAACCTAACCTAACCTAACCTAACCTAACCTAACCTAACCTAACCTAACCTAACCTAACCTAACCTAACCTAACCTAACCTAACCTAACCTAACCTAACCTAACCTAACCTAACCTAACCTAACCTAACCTAACCTAACCTAACCTAACCTAACCTAACCTAACCTAACCTAACCTAACCTAACCTAACCTAACCTAACCTAACCTAACCTAACCTAACCTAACCTAACCTAACCTAACCTAACCTAACCTAACCTAACCTAACCTAACCTAACCTAACCTAACCTAACCTAACCTAACCTAACCTAACCTAACCTAACCTAACCTAACCTAACCTAGCCTAACCTAACCTAACCTAACCTAACCTAACCTAACCTAACCTAACCTAACCTAACCTAACCTAACCTAACCTAACCTAACCTAACCTAACCTAACCTAACCTAACCTAACCTAACCTAACATAACCTAACCTAACCTAACCTAACCTAACCTAACCTAACCTAACCTAACCTAACCTAACCTAACCTAACCTAACCTAACCTAACCTAACCTAACCTAACCTAACCTAACCTAACCTAACCTAACCTAACCTAACCTAACCTAACCTAACCTAACCTAACCTAACCTAACCTAACCTAACCTAACCTAACCTAACCTAACCTAACCTAACCTAACCTAACCTAACCTAACCTAACCTAACCTAACCTAACCTAACCTAACCTAACCTAACCTAACCTAACCTAACCTAACCTAACCTAACCTAACCTAACCTAACCTAACCTAACCTAACCTAACCTAACCTAACCTAACCTAACCTAACCTAACCTAACCTAACCTAACCTAACCTAACCTAACCTAACCTAACCTAACCTAACCTAACCTAACCTAACCTAACCTAACCTAACCTAACCTAACCTAACCTAACCTAACCTAACCTAACCTAACCTAACCTAACCTAACCTAACCTAACCTAACCTAACCTAACCTAACCTAACCTAACCTAACCTAACCTAACCTAACCTAACCTAACCTAACCTAACCTAACCTAACCTAACCTAACCTAACCTAACCTAACCTAACCTAACCTAACCTAACCTAACCTAACCTAACCTAACCTAACCTAACCTAACCTAACCTAACCTAACCTAACCTAACCTAACCTAACCTAACCTAACCTAACCTAACCTAACCTAACCTAACCTAACCTAACCTAACCTAACCTAACCTAACCTAACCTAACCTAACCTAACCTAACCTAACCTAACCTAACCTAACCTAACCTAACCTAACCTAACCTAACCTAACCTAACCTAACCTAACCTAACCTAACCTAACCTAACCTAACCTAACCTAACCTAACCTAACCTAACCTAACCTAACCTAACCTAACCTAACCTAACCTAACCTAACCTAACCTAACCTAACCTAACCTAACCGAGTAAATATTCATATTTTTTCACCGGGTTTTCAGCTGAAAGTCTTAATTCGTTTTGTCTAGCACAGCGCCACCGAAATTTTCAGTGTTGCCAACATTTCTGAACATTTCTGAATTTTTTGCCTTTAAATTTTTTTGTTTTTTGGCAAAAACTCTGAAATTTTTCAGCTATTTTTCATTAAACCGTCATTAATCGGCGCCAGGAATTTTTCCCCGTCGATCGCCACCCCTCTCGACCGCCCCCGATAGTGGGAAGTGCTAAATTTTGATTGTCTAAATTCTAAATAAATCACGAACCGAGGTGTAATGGTACATCGTATTTCGAGACATTTTTGAGTAAATATTCATATTTTTTCACCGGGTTTTCAGCTGAAAGTCTTAATTCGTTTTGTCTAGCACAGCGCCACCGAAATTTTCAGTGTTGCCAACATTTCTGAACATTTCTGAATTTTTTGCCTTTAAATAACCAACCTGCAACATGCCTAACCCAACCCACCCTTTGATAATTATTAAGGACAATTGGACGTTTTTTTCAGAGTTTATTCTAATTAATAGTCACGACGACCGGGATCCTAGTGGTACCGGAAAGACAAAAATCCGATTAACAATAGTGACGGTACACCGGAGCAGTCTCAGACATCTCCGTTAGAGTACGTTCTTATTACTTTTAGGTGACTATTTAGTTTCTACTCACGTAGGCTCTTATATTATTACTATTTTGACGTTACTTCATTACTTTTTATACTTTTATTTCACTGTGTATTTTCATTCGTTGCGATATAGGCTCTTTACACCTATATCACTCACATATACGACCGTTTAGACTATATACACTTACTAGTGTATAAATAACACGATGTTCGGCATAAGAACGCCAGTAAAGACGGGCAAGTCACCAAGTGACATTGACGAGAGGGCAGGCCCCTCGACAGCCAATGAGGTGACCAAGGTGCGCAAAAGTATAGAGGGGTGGGAGTCAGGAAAACCCCTAAGCACACAGACCAAAAAAGCCACTCCAGAGAAGAAGCTTTCCCCATCGCCTTCGGAGAAATTGGAGCGAAAAAAGAGGGTGATAGTGCCTAAGCAATCCACTAAGGCAATACCACCAACCACCAGAGACCATCCTCAAAAGCAAGAGTCTCCTAAACAGGCACCTATCTACGCTAGTCGAACGGAGGAGGCTAAGGCCTGCCTAAATCGGGCAAAGAGTCAACTCCACCTGTCACGCAACATAAAGACAGAGATCAAACAAGAGTTGACGCAGGCTGTGGATAGGCTGTATTGTCTAGTTAAAGAGGCAGAAGTAGAAAGAGGAAAGAACAAGTGCGTTATACCATCAAAAATGGATACTGTGAGGGATGATAGTTTGCCCCTCCCGATCACCACGTTTGCGGAAAGCAGAGGGAGCGAACTACTACAGAAAATGGAAGAACACGCCATTCTCATAAAAGAAAACACGGCAAAGATGTCCGACATTTCGTGCAACCTAAACAGGTTGCAGGAAATGGTGGACACCCAAACCACAAAAGAAAGAGAACCAGTGACATACGCGAGTGTAGTAGCGGGACACGGGCAGGGGAGCCTGACTGCGTCAGCCACATTGCACTCCATTGTAGTCACCTCAAAGGATGAGAACGAGACGAGTGAAGAAGTGTTGGATAGGATTAGGAAGGCGGTAAAAGCCAAGGAAGGTGGTATAGCAGTAGACAAGATCAGAAGAGCGAAGGATCGTAAAGTAATTATGGGATGTCGAACTAAAGAGGAAAGAGAAAGGGTAGTTGAAAGGATTAGGAGAAGCGGGGAAGATTTGAATATTGA
>OV884028.1:617500-837500 GCA_930367265.1 Catocala fraxini
TGGTTGAGATACGAAGTCACGATTTCTCCATCGCTAATCCAATGCCTTCTTCATTGGGTCGCTTACAACTTTATCTAGTATGATTACACTTAGACCATTCTTTTGTTGTCTGCCGAATCCAAAAATATATGGACTTACCAAGTAGCAAAGTGTATGGTAGCATGATGGATACAGACTCCACGTTGACAGCGTTGACATCTATCAACAGTTGTAAGATGTTGTATGGCAGCCAGCACAGCGCGAACAGTACTGCTAGCAGCAGCAATATCCATGCTACCCTCTTCCTTTCACGAACGATTCGCAGACGCTGGAACGGCAATAATAGTTAGTTAATAATGTACAGAAAATCTCTCTTTTTATACATAAACGTCGTAATGCTGATCATGGTATTAAGATCCTATTATAAACTATTTATATATCTTTTTGGCTTTAGAAATATGAATTAAGGTTTCAAGGGGAAAACCAGTACTGTGCTTTTTGATGCACGAAACATGAGCATGAACTGATGCTCTTTACTATGGGTATCATAGTACTTTTTATTAAAAGCAGTAGGTATACGTTAGTTGAGTGAAATAGTTAATGTTGATATAAGTCCCAAGAGAGAATCGTTATTCTTGTACTAAACGAGGGAAATATTACAGACAAATACATTTTACTTACAAATGTAACAATTACAAACATTAAAATACACTCATTACATGAGTCAGAAAGAAAACCTTGATGTAAATATTGCAATAACATATAGATATACATACATAGATCTCCCCAGCGCGCGCGTTATCACTATTACCCTTACAAATGCAGGAAGGCGATAGAGAAGTGTGACTTGTATTCTCTTCACACCTCAATGAATTAATGGACTTTATTAAGTTACTCAGTTACATATTATAGTTGTGCTTGTTATACTTGTATAATTGGATTGAGAATTGATTATTCATGAATACTCGTGATCCTTCAATTTGCCCCTTGTTTACCCAGTCATGCTGTATATTAAATATTTGTTGTTCATCTTTTTGTCCCAATACTACATGCACAAGTAATTGTAAGACAGAGAGACTACGTTCAGAAGTTTCTAAAACCTAATGTCTCGGATGTGGAACCGCTAACTAAACTTAGCGTAAATACGGGTAGTTGTTAAATTATTTATCTGTTCTAAAGTAGGATGACAAACAACCTAGCCTGTGTGTGACTAGAACGAAAACAAAATATCTTAATGTAACGGGCAGTTTAAAATTGTATGTTGTAAACAGCGCATACAATACTCAAAGATCATTGAATTCACGCGCCGCGCATAATAAGGTTTCATATGAAATATACGTTATACATATATATTTATTTATTTATTTATAATGTTTGTAAAAATGTTTACACGTTTATTTATTCACGCGTTAACTTTTAGACGACTTTGAATTAAATTTGGCACATAGGTAGCCTGCCTGGATGGACATTCAGGAAAATTTTATCCCGGTATGAAAAATCTGGGGATCCATAAGGACGACAATTTTGACTGTTTCCTTGAGATCACCACTAAGCTGGAATATTTTAGGCTGCGTAATATAATTGTTATATATTTAATATATTGTTCAGCATGCTTCCTTAGATACAGCTCGTTGTATGTTATCTAAGCCTTTTATTACGTGTAAACTATTAGTATAAATCATTCTTAAATGTCCCTTTTGTAGGTACAGGTACAGGGAATATTGTAAAAATGTTTGTATTAAAATGTATGTGCCTGAATTTTGATGGTCGGAACATTATAATCATACAGTTGGAGAATGTTTAGGGTACCATAACAGTTCAATTTGACATCGTGCAACTGATGTACACTCTTGTATGACTTTAGATCTACAATATTTTACTTACCTGCCTGTTAACTATCACTTCTGATGTTTGTTGCCTTTAAAAAGGTAAAGTCACTATTAATAATTTTGTTAAATATTAAGAAGTTATCAATCGGAAATAAAAAGGACTGTTTCTGATTTAAATATTTGTACTGACGGTTTCCAGGCTATTCTTGTATACACATATTTCTTGCAAGTATTTTATTTCCAATTTTATGTAAAAAATACCTAGGGTAGCTTTTATCCAGAATAAAGTACCCTTCCAAAGGGATAGAATATATACTAAATCTAGATTAACGTGAGCGAAACCGCGGGAAAAATCTAGTAAAATTATAATTACATACGTTAACAACATCAAACTTACACTTTACCATATATATATATCTATATGCCAAAAGAAATATACATTATAATCGTCTATTCCATCGAAACAATTTTGTATTTAATACTCTAGGTACATAATAATATAAGAAATAAATAACAAGTCATTTACAAACCTCGCTATAAAGATTAGGTTTCTAAATTGAACAGCATGATATGTAGATGTTTTAGAATTATTTATAAGTAAATCGGTCTACATGTAACCCGAGGGTATCACAAAATGTAATACGCATTAAAATAATAGTGAAGTAATGTAGTTTTAGAGAGTTTAATTATTTCTGTATTCATCATACTAACAATATTATCCTACAAGGCTTTCTTTCTTTTGTTAATATTTAATCTACACATCTATACATTGCAAATATATAAAATTGAAGTGTCTGTTTGTAATGCCAAAATAAAAGCTTTTTACTAAATGCAAATGAAAGTATATACGGTACATATATCAAAACAACAATTTTAGAATTTTTTACTGTCTGTCTGTTTGTTTGTTCCGGCTAATCTCTGAAACGGCTGGACCGATTTTCATGAGACTTTCAATGGCAAAAATAAAAATTCCATGCAGACGAAGTCTAGTACTATCAGCTAGTACAAAATGTGTTTCAAACATCTGTCATTGTCTATAAATCCATTTACATCAACGAATGTTTCGTACCTTTAACGAAAATTGATATATTACTTTCTCAGAATGTAAAATAAAAATATATTGATTTAATTGAATAAAGTATACGCTCATACATCAGCTGTCGTCTAGAAAATGTCACAAAGAGGGACGTATACGCAAATATCTTTTATTTATTTTACACTGCTAAACAAACAATATTTTTGTTTCATTGGATTGACAA
The DNA here is from genome assembly GCA_930367265.1 of Catocala fraxini. Taxonomy (NCBI): domain Eukaryota; kingdom Metazoa; phylum Arthropoda; class Insecta; order Lepidoptera; family Erebidae; genus Catocala; species Catocala fraxini. Next base: position 620,568 of record OV884028.1, read on the forward strand.
GCTCATTGTTCTGGTGAGAGATAAAGTAATATGCCAAGAAATTACTTGCTTAATAGTTATTCTTTAAATATAATAAATTTTGGGTTATGGTTGGCCGTAGACGATATCTGCTTGCTCTCCTAAAGTGCATTTTTACGGAGCTCGAGCAATGGAAATTATATTAACGCACAGTTTGTTCACAGTTTATTTACTTCGATCACGATAAAATACTAGTACTGACCTATGTTGCTTTAAATCTTGGCAATTCTACATTAGTGAATAGGCTTAGACATGGGGATATATGAACGTTTTGGAATGAATGTAACGTTTTGAATGATAACCTCTCCGCTCTTGACACTGCACTGCCCTTACGTATTCGCTATTTTTGTGTGCCTCGATAGCGCACCGGAAGTAATCTAGTGACTGCTGTATTTAATCTCGGATTCGAATCTCGGGTTGGGTCAACAAAAAGGTATTCGTTTTTCTGGCAAGAAACTCTCAATAACAGTCCCAAGTTGGAAAGATGCACACCCCGTGCGTTGAAAGGCACGTAAAGCCGTTTGTCCTGATGCCTCGCTGGTCATGTCGGATTGTCCCCCACCGGACAATAAGAGTTAGCGAACAGAGAGTGCATTTGTGTTTGCGCACATATTTATGCACTATAATGGTTTCATCTTTCTTTATTCTTTTAAAACATAATAATAACGACTATACGGCAAACCTCCTGATCGTCCCCAAGTAAAGATCTGACATATCTCACACACACACACGTGTGGGTGTGTATGTGTATGTGTGTGTGTGCATGTGTGCGCGTGTGTGTGCGCGCATGTATGCGTGTGTACACACACGCATAGATGTGCACTAACGCACACACACACACACACAACATACACAATCGCTCACACACGCACACTCCATAGCTTACATTTTGTTACTGATATATTATATGCTATTCCACTTTGAAAAGAATAAGGTCTGGTAATCTGTGTGACAGGGTTTCTAAGTGCAGATCACCACCAATACCAGTCTCCCACAAGGATCTTTTGTTTTTTATGTAAGCATTTTAATCATAGTCCTGGGGAGGTGCTGCTAAATCCACTATGATAAAACTAGAACGTGCCCAAAGGGCAGTGTTAAAGGTGGCACTTTACCTACCGTTCTTGTACCCTACAACAGACTTATATCAAAAGTCTAATGTCCTTACAGTAAGGCAACTTTTTATTTTTCGACTAGTTATTAAGTCACACTCACTAACTAATTTCGATCCTCTAACTAATGCAGGGAAACGTAGGCAGTATAAAATATATCAAACTGACATAATTTACAAAACAACGTTATCACATCGATTTTACTGCTTTTTAGGCCCGTACTTATATAATAAAATTAATGCTATTCTCTCTATTTACCCCCTTAATACATATAAATTAAAAAAAGTATTAACAGAATGGCTACAAAACCTAACCTATGACGATACGGAAAACCTACTTGTGCCACTGAGATAACAAAGCTAGCACATCTATCTATTTATTAAAATACATACTGACATAAATACATGCACTTACTCTCACACACACACACACACACACACACACACACACACACACACACACACACACACACACACACACACACACACACACACACACACACACACACATACACACACACACACACTTTGTTTTGCATTTATTTATATTTTATCTTTGTGTTATATTCAACTTAGACGAAGTACTTGTCATAGCAATGTGATCCAAGTTTATGTCCAGGAGGTGGGAGCCTGGTGATATGTAACACAGGATTATTTTCCTACCACAGACACCAGCATCTCACAAAGGAATTTTGTCTGATCAATATCTTTTATTTCCTAAACTGTGTACCTTTGTGATGAGAAAAATAAATACAATTTATTATTATTATTATTATTATAGTTTTAAGGTACCTTTGTGGAAGAGAAAATAAATAATAGTTATTGTTATTATGTTTCTCTTAACATAGATATTTTTCATACTATTAGAATAACATATAAGAAAAATATTTGTATTTTGCTTATGTCCGTAGCCACCTCGAATATGCTTCCCAGGTATGGAACCCTAACTACAATATCTACATATCGCTTTTAGAAAACGTTCTAAGGAAGTTGCTGAGGTATATCCAATTTCATTCCAGTACATATTTGCCGTATTATTTCAGCTGATGCCGAAAGTTTCACTTACTACCTCTACAGACAATTGTTTCTTCCTCGGAGAGCACGTTAAGCCGTCGGTCCCGGTTGCATGAACATCTATGGCAGTCGTTATTCGGAGAGTGTCGACACAAAAGACCCCACTGGGTCGAAGTGTCGCCGGTCTGTACTGACTGGCCCCCACATAAGATACATACTTCCTCTACAACAGCGGCAAATAGCGGATATTTCCTTTTTATTTAAAATTGCAAATATGTCCACGGATATAGCCGAGCTGGTGAACAAAATTGGCCTGCGCGTACCATCCGCACTGTTACGAAGGCATAATCTTCTTTACACTCCTGCCATCCCTAGGCATAATTCATTTACGATCAGGGCTAGTCGTATGTTCAATACAGCGTGCCGTAGAGTCGATATTGATCTCTTTAACACTAGTGTGACTAAACTAAAAAGGGTTATGTGTGATCACTTTTTTGCACATCGAAGGTAATCAATTTATTTCAGGAGTGGCGAATGGATGTGTGTGTTTCCTTGTTTATATTAATGTCGCATGTATGCATATTATTATTATAGTTCGTTATCTTACATAATGTTACTTATTTTTATGGTGAACTAAGTAGTAATTTTTTATGTACAATTGTTAGATGTGAAAGCTTGTAATTGGCCATAGTTTAATTATAGTATCTTATTTAAACTGTTAACTAGCTGTAAGTTTGCTAAACCTGAACGTAAAATAAAATAAATATCTGGCCCTTTGGGACGCTTACACGGAGACATGGGTCCAACATGAAGAAGCCCTTCGAAAGTTTTAATCTAAAGTGGGGTGGAACAGCTACGGTGGCACTAGCCACAGCAGGCATAGAAGTATGGCTACATTTGTACTCTAATACATCTGGACTATGGGGATGGGCATTTGATGGACCGGTATATTGGTAACTATAGATGAACGGCGTCTGCCCTAAATACTCTAATAGCATCAATGCAATGGGCAGACGGTGACTCGCCAGCTCACTAGGTGAGCCCCCTGAATAGCCACCATAGGCATACAAGCCAGCAGTAGAGAGCAACACCGATGCAAGCGGCTAGGGGTATCGAGTGGTGCGGCGCCTGTTTCACCATCACAGGTCTCGTGACAACGGTGACCCGGAAGTTGAAGTTCCACCCCAGGCAACAAGTAACGGCAAGCCGGGTACGAGGCCCTAACCAGCTTTCTGAGGCATTCAGGACCGCAGTGTTGCCACTCAAATTCAGCTCGCCACAAGCTGCCTTACGGTTTCTGCGCTTTTATTTAACCTGGTGATACGTTTTTTGTTTATGTCATAAGGTGAAGGTGATATTTTAAAAGCTAGTGTATTGTGTCCTCGGTTATCTCGTTAGTCTCAAAAAGAGATAACGACTGTCCCAGAGGGATTATTATTATTAATTTTATCTGGGCCGCTGTGAACAAAACTTAATCTGGTGGAAATTACCATTATTATTATTCACCAAATCATGAGAATGTGCGCCACGTGTGCGCCGTAAAGAGTATAAATAAGTACTTGTTTATACTCTTTCGGCGCACACTTCTTGGCTCCATATAAAAATGCAAAATCTAACCCGGAACTACTAGAAGCCGTTAAGCAATCATTATGTTAACAATATATAATAAGTGTGTACCGTATAATACCACAATATTAATCATAAGCCTATTAACTATTAATAAAACAGGAAAAGTTCTATAAGATTACTGCAAAGACCATAATTATGGTACTATTACTTACACTTTATCTTACAGGCTACCTGATGGGAGGTAATAAAAAAACATCTTATTCGACATAACTTTAAACACCTTGAACGATCTTTAGATCGTGAAAACACGACCCGAGAGATCACAAAAGCTCCCGTTTACGATCGTCGTCACCTACAATTTTAAATTTGATTTACACGAATAACGCGAGTATTTCACGGAAAAATGCCGAAACAAAGAATCTTTATGGGCGATAAAAGTGGTGAATAAAGTTTATTAGAATTCCACACTAAAATATCTTTTAGATATCATTCGGTTAAATACCGGTGCCACATGGCATATACATAACCATATACTTAAAACAATGTACGTATATAATACATGACCAAGTGGTAGGTATATACATTGTGTTCTTAGCATTGTTTTGGTGAGAAATTAATGAAGCATGTTCTCCGCGAGTCTTCGTGCCTAAAAGATATTTACCGGATATTGTATACTTATTAAAAGTCTTGAACCAGTGAACATTTATTTACTGTGACGTTATTACAAATAAGATAGTTCCTTATCGTGTACGTATCGTGTAACGGTAGTAAAAGAGCTGTAGAATAAGGCAGTGCTTTGGTTGGGTCTGACGTCTGCCTGAAAAGTGCATAGACTAGTGTAAAGAAAATAATGAAAGTGAACTAAAGGTTAAAGTTTTATTTAAAACAAAGTCTTCTACGTTTCATTTTCTATTACTTCTAGAAGGATCCAGCTACTTAACATAAAAACCAATTACGTCGAAAGAAGTGTCATTGTTATCATAAAATTATGACATTTCTTATGTATCAATCTGTACTAGCGGTCACCAAATCATCAATCAAATTCAACCAAAGTTTGCCTGTAAGATATTGCTAATATATGTCATTATATATTGATATATGTAACCATAGTTACGCAATTCGACTGCGTGTGTCAAAGGCATGGTTGTGTGCGTGTAGTATTTTTTCATTAATTTAATGTATTTATAATGCACATTTTATATAAATATAAGGATTCGTACCTCCTTCTCCATATAAACTATAACTGTGCCAAATTTCATACTCCTCCGTCTGCGCAATTTTTGTAAAAAGGAGTACAAAGTTTTTGCTTCACGTATTAATATATAGATAATAATGCTACAAGCTTTAACAATATGGTAGAGTCTACCATATTATTTAAATAATCGTAAAATAACAAAAGCATTTTTATACTCTCGGTACTTCAATATCTGATGATGTTAGCAGTTGAGCATTCTATTATTTCACTACAAGCTTATGCTTCCGTTAGAGGAGTTGTGTGATATTTTTTTGTACTGATACCTAATACCCTAGAGCTTGTTGAGTTGACCGCGCTTACTGAACGTGCCACACTTTGGAAGCAAACGTATAAAAACTTAGATACATACATAGTTTTATGCCTGTATATCCAAAGGGGAAGGCACAAGTATGTTTCACCTCTAATTTGCCATCTATGGTTTATAGTTAGTTTTTTAAAAGACATATCTCACACAAGAAAAATACCTATATCGCGGTGGACTTTACAAACATTCAAACCACGGCCACAAAGAACATCCAGACTCGGAATAACCATTTGTGGATCACACAAATTGTAGTCCCGTGTGGGTTTCGAACCCACAACACACGGCACAGTGGCAGTGGCATGGCGCCACTTGAACTACTACGCCATCCGTGTAATAAGTAGAGAGTCTTTGTCTGATCTAGAAATCGAACGCGTGACCTCATACATAACCTCAACCACTATTAGTAGAACGTATAAAGAAGAAAATTGTCTCGGACTTGACCCATATTGTCGACTTGTTGCTATAACAACTTTCAAGGTCAGTATTTCATAGCCCGTAATAACAGCGAAATATACTTGTGCCGAACAAAGGCGAAAATATGGTCTGTGTTCGTTGCTTGCTACAACTACAACTTCTATACTTGCAGAGCTTTTTAGACAAAAACAATATGGCTTAAAATACACACGCTATCTAGCTTCGCGGTATACTTGCTAGAGTGAGTATTTTATTAATAAAATATTATTATTCGCCTTCAAGAATACCTATGTAATAAGAATCATGATATTTAATAGAAATTGTTAGATGTGTCTTTCATACATGGTAACGTAGCCTATAGGATGAAAATGTCTTTAATGGATTGATAAAAGTTAGTGATAAATAAATAATCTTTATTTTTAATGTTTCTTGTCAGTAAACTCAGTCATTCTTAACCTGACCAGGAAATCAAATCTAAGTCCTTATGCGCACAAGTCCCTTCTACTAACGCTGTGCCATCAAGGCAAGTATCATTACTTTTTATGTTTATAATAAATGAAAGGACGTGCATATATCAATTTTCTTTTATTGAGCATAATTGAATTACATTTTACGGCACTTGGCCAACTCAATTACATCTCATTTAAAATATCTACTTACTGGCTGACCCGACAGACATTTTCCTGTCTTAGACGAACTGTCAAACTCGCGAGGTTAAAATAATCGTTAAGTTTTCTGAAATTATACAATTTTCTGCGCACTTTTCGTAACTTTTCTTAACGTAAGAACCTTCAACAAAGTATTACAAAACTTAAGAAAAAATATAAAAGAAATCGGTAAAGTCGTTCTAAAGTTATGGTGTGACCAAGGGAAACAGGGATTCATTTTTATATATTATATATAGATATAGATTATATACCAACAATATGGTTCAGAAAGCCATACATTAATAACAAATTTGATGTGGTTCATCGTGGCATATGGCAAGATTTTGTTATCCCATGGAGCACTCAGTGGCAAACTTTGATTACACGGGTAGTGTAGTGGTTTCAGTGATCGCATGGCAACTGCTATTGTTGTGGCTTCGATCCCCACACGAATCAAATACTTGAGTGATCCACATTTAGTTTTTTTGAGTCTAGGTGTACTTTGTGTCTGTTGTTTAAATGTTTGTAAAGCCACCGCGGCTCAGGAATTATTACGAAAGCTGTCATAAAATAACTTCGCGCTTTTACTAATATACTCAAGAGTAAAATTTGTATTTAATTTTGACTTAGTCTACTCGAACGCTTACATTTAACCTACTGAATCAATAAGGCCTTTAGTGTCATTGTTTATGATTATAATTAAATTAATATAAATATTTCTACCATTGATATTTTGTCGTAACGCAATCGAAGGCTTAGCTGACAAATACTTTAGAGATCAAATACAACCAAACAGTTGTTTTATTAACCCAATTGCGAGGTCTGTTCATAAGTATTTACTGAACCATTACGTAACGGTTTCTTTATAGCGTTTGTGGTATCATGGAGGTTTGTTTGTGAAACAAACGTCTACTACCTCCTGGAAGTATTTTTAGAGAGACATTGTTCAAACATTTCCAAAGCTTAGGGAAACTGATATTTGTTCAATTTAATTTTTCTCATACTCAGCGATAGCTCAGTAGGGAGATCAACAGACTGCAATGCTAAGGGTCTCGGGTTTGAACCCACGTCGCGCACCTCTTACTTTCAGAAGCTATATGACTTTTCGAAATTATGTGCGTATTGATTGACAATTATCGCCTGCTCCGTGCCTCGGAGAGCACGTGAAGCCGTCGGTCCCGGCTGCCATGAATATCTATGGCAATTGTTATTGGGAAGTCAGTGCCCTATAATATCCTGACACTGGTCTAGCCTATCCTAAGGTATCGTTAGCCTTCGGGTTGCGGAGGTCAGGTGGCAGCCGCTCCGTGTATAAACTGATATCCAGTCAAATCTGGTTAAACTAGAAAAGCCGACCAAATGACCTGGGAATAATAAAGGCTAGAGAGAAGAATTATTCTCATTATATAAAAATAACAGGGGCATAATACATGTATTCAAAACGTGTAAACTTAGAATATGGTGTATATTCTAGGTTGTTTGTACTACTCTATAGAGGATTATAGCAAAGCAGCTTTATAATGCGTTTTCTCAAACTTCTTAAAATACAGTATCAGCAGGGAAACAGGTTTCACCTTATTTGCCCGTCATATCCTTGGAGACGCAAAAGCTCTGGTTACGGCAAACGCGTATCATAAAATGCGCAATATTTGCTAGATTATAAACAGCTTCAAAAACTGTTTTACAAAATGAAAGAATAAAATCAGGCGGCGGATAAAAGATATAATAACATATAAATATATACATAATATTGTCTCACGTTTATGTAAATGTTTCATTGAAATTATTCTTTTATATACGGATTCTTTCGCAATTTTATTTAAAACACATTTTTAAACTAAATCGTCAATAAGGTAAACCGCTATTTAAATAAATAAATCGTAATTAAGAGTTGTACATTACTTCCTTAAAGGACTTCTAAACGGGCAATATTTTATTGAATTATGTGGTAAACATTCGAAAGGATCGAACGTACCTACCTAACAATTTTTTAACAGTCTTTTTCCCATTAAATAATTGCTGTGTCGCGGAAGACTTCACAGACATTCAAACATACAAAAAACATCCAGACTCGGGACAACCATTTGTGTTTCACGCTAAGTTTTGTCCCGTGTGGGATTCGAACCCACAACACTCGGCGCATTGGCAGTGGCAGGCGACTACTTACACCACGCTGTGCGGTTTTAAATTTTTTAGATCATATATGAAATATTGACGTACATTTTATATGGCTGCTATTTCCATCAATGTATTGAAGCCACACATTGTATGCTCGTTTAGTAACATTTATTTATTTAATAAATAAGAACAGTTAAATAAACCAATTATACAAATTATTAGTATATATTTAAATTATATAAATTGAAGTTAATTTCACACAAAAAGCAATGCATACAATTTTTATTATACTGTATCTGTTAAGGAATTCTGAATCGAAATATACATACATATATAGATGCAACTGATCTCAAATTTTATTTCTCAAAGACAAGGAGTCAAATACAACTCGTTCATTTTTCTTTTCGATGAAGACAAATAAAAAAGCAAAATCTTATTACTTCATATTATAAAGCGTATCTCGAAATGTCGAGACCACTGCAGTAAAAAACCAGCGACGAGGGCGCGCACTCAGCTTTCATATAAAAGTGCTAACATTGCATAAGATATTGTTACTGCCATACAATGTTTTTGATGCGTTCTCTATAATAGAAAACTACAGTTCTTGTTCTCAATGATGCTGTATTGAATTTAATAATAAATGAAGTTTGTGCTTCTAGTACAGTTAAATGGATCTCTGAGGGAAAATTGCAGTGTAGAACCGTTTATGTGTTCTTAACACCACGCCGGTACACTCTAAAGGTCAGGCAAAGGTCAATAGTTTTATAACTAATTGAAAATTAGCTTTTCGTACTCTTTTTTGGTATTAAGCATAAAAGTTGTTGTTAAAATATTGTGCTATTTTACATAAGAGAAAATAAATTTTTTTTTTGGAGTTGCGGTTGCCATAGTGATCTCACACATGTATTTGGCTTAGCTGGAGGGTTCAAATTCATTTGCCGCCCAAAGCGCTATTAAGCTTAAGCTATTAACCTGAGATAATAAAAATACATTATATTACAGTATAGTTTCTCTACATCTAATTTTAGTTGCAAAATAACAGCTTTGCTTTAACGACCTGCCCTTTTTTATTCGATAATAACAACTGAATATCAAGAAATTACTATAAGTTTTAATTGAGCTTAGTGGCAGTATCAGGTATTAAAAAATCTTCTATAGATTACATACGCCTGCGTATAACTAATCTTTTCCTGCTCAGTATGACAAATAAGGTCAAACCTATTGTAAATAACAACTAAATCCAGACTGTACAAGAGGTGGCAGTCAAATAACATTGTGTTGTGTTACGATCGTGGTTATGTTTCCCGGGCCCATTAAGAAACTTTGCTGTCACCCTCCATAGATAACGTAAAGTTAAAGCACGTAGTAATATAAATAAGATACACCTATATAATAAATATAAAGTAACGTCCAACTTTTTTAAGCTTAAGGACGGGACATCGTCGTGCGTCGTGCACATTGTGTAAGGACCTAGAGGTATTTGGTATGAATTAATGATATTTTTGTTATGATGCAAACCTGTGACATTTCTTTTTTTTCTTTTGGTAATCAACAATTACTTTTTGTAGCGAATCCAAAACCATTAATTTTAGTATTCATTTCTGATTTTTACCTGTTGACTGTTGGCGCTGCCTTCCGTCTGATCAAACGGTGGCAGCACGGAGCACAACCTTCGCCCCATGAGCGAATATGACACAACTACTATGCATCCTGAAAAAAAGAAAAGTCAATTGTAACTACTTTAAAAAGATATTTGTCGCAACTTACAAATGTATTAGTGTTCTCTTAGCCTTATTATTGGTACCCAGTTCAGTAAGAGCAACTACTGAGTGACGCTTTCGGACAATAATATCAGACTGTTTTATATATAGGTACTAAAAACTTTTCTCGCACAAAAAGACTTTACAAACATTAAAACGTTGACACAAACCTTTGGATACCCCACATTTTTATTCATTTAGGCTTGTTGTTCTCTACGATGCATAATTCCATTATTTTCCGATTTGATAGCCTGCCCCCATAAATGTGGAAGCTATACGGGTGTATGATTCTGACATTTTTTGTAGGGATATGGGGATATGATTTTTATAGGTGTCATAACTTTATACGTTTATTTGTCGCCGATTATGACGATAAACCCAGAAGGTTTAATATTCGGGTTTGGTATATTGAGTTAAAGGGCTATAAGTCTATCAGCTTAAGAATAAAATGTGGCTACACGGATTTACATTTACAGCAATGGTGAAAGGTGTTCGATATTTTCAGTGAACCAGTCCTGAGCTTTTGTTTCCAGATGACCGAAAACCTCGCCGACGCTCAAAGTTAGTAGTTTTTTGGCGTTTTCCACTCGACACTTATAGGTGTATTATTGTCCCATGTAGCGAGCAATTCATTTGCCAAACACTCAAAGATTTGGACCTTTTTCTCATTCCTGATATTAGAAAGATATAGCTTTCTTCTACCTGGTATCCTGGACGAATGTATTCTTTTGGGAGTGAAGGCTACGTGTGCTACTACCAGTGAGTGGTCGGTGTCGCCGTCGGCGCTATGAAAAGAACGTGTGTGGAGAATTTCGCGAAGATCCTTGGTTCTAGAAAGTACTACATCCAGCTGATGCCAGTGACCAGATTGCGGGTGTTTCCAAGAGACTACGCAACGTGTTGCCCTTGAAATACGTATTAGTTACACACAGAAAGTATTCAGAGAAAAACTATAATAACCGTTGGCTGTTCTCATTTATGTTGCCAACGCCGTGGTAACCGATACAATTCGGCCATGCAGTATAATCTCGGCCAACACAGGCATTGAAGTCTCCTAGGATGTAGAGGCGATTGCCTCTGATGACATTATTTATTGTCTCGCTCAGTTGGTTATAAAACGGGTCTTTTGACTCATCCGTGGATGTTAAAGTCGGAGCATAAGCGAAAATAATAGTAACAAAGCCGCAACTGCTGTTGAGTCTCAATGAATAATGCGTTCAGAAATTCCACGTGGGCTCACAATGGCGGATAATATTTTATTATAATTTGTCTGGTTTTATTGCGGCGTTTTCCTTCTGCTAGATGGGTTGCAGCACAATACTTAGAGGTCAATCTCTCCTGTGGCGAAGCGTTAAAGGTGTAGGAACGCTCGCTAGTGGACATTAATCGCCTTTTACGACACCTAGTACGCTGTTAGGATTGGTACTATTCTAAGGCTAGTCACCACACAGCTCTGTCCTCTACCGGTAAGATTATTGGTTTGGAATAGGTATTTAATAATTTTGGGTAAATTGGTTTAGACGGGAAAAAGTGATACATGTCAACATACTCATATATTTTACGAATATCAGTTTTCGTATTTGGCACACGAAGAGCAGTTACAATTTCTGTGTGTTTGTACTTTTAAATATATAACAGATAACAGGTAATATTTTCAACATCTATGCATATATTTAATAAAATTGTAACTGGTCGATGTGACCAGTCCGTTACAAAAGGCATCTAAAAAAAAATTTGATGTTTTTATAAAAGCTATCGAAGCCTAAATAATTATTTTTAGAATGTTTGTATCCGTCTTACGCAAAAAAGACTGCATGACATATATTTTCATTTTGTAATCAATTCTCCTTTCTAAATAAAAGTATTAAGAATGGCACGGAAAATTTTGCAGGAAATATGTTTGCGCTTTCAGACTCTAGCATGCATACTTTTTCGATATAGTCCCAGTTGTAAAATCACATACTGAAGTAACGGCTGCGGGCGATTATTCCAAGATACACGAAACGTGGAAAGTAATCCGACCGCCGATTAATCAGGCATTACTTGCCGTTAATCCGTTGTTAATTAATGGTTACCGTGGAAAATTAAGTGGTTGCTGCATTTCACAGACTTACAATGCAAACACGGCATTAAATGTAGCCAAAGCTTTTGTTGTATAAAATATTTACAACAGATTTTCATTTGTGCTTGTTTTATTTTAAATTGTACATATTGATGTTTAAATACATACATGCTTACATCTATGTATGTCCTCGAAAGGGTAAATATTGATAACGCATAATTTCTAATTTCTTTCCCATTCTAAAAAGATTAGGCAAGCGTGCTCCATCGTCGACTGAATCTTCGCTTAACATCAGGTGAGATCGTTGTCAAACGCAAGCCTATTACAATATTATTTATATATATATATATATATATATACATATATATATATATATATATATATATATACAATATATATATATATATATATATATATATATATTGTATAGGCATGTACTATACCTGCATTTTGGTAGTTTTAGACTTAGATCTAATAATAATAATAATAATCTACAGTTATAGATCTCGTGCTAAAAATTCAAACATGTTGTGTTTATTTTAAGTTACAAAATACTAAAATATTAGTTAAATTTAATGAACTTACCTTTGCCTGCGGCTTAAACCGCATGCATCCATCCAATTCTAATCCTAACTTCCTAGATAATATTATAAATGTGAATGTGAGTTTGTTTGTTTGTCACGCTTTCACGCCTTAACTAGTCAACTAATCATCATGAAATTTCACATGCACGTTGTCTGGGGTTCAAAAAAGGACATAGGGTACCTTTGATCCAGGAAAAAGCACTGTTACAAAAAAGCCGCACAACTTCGTCTGCTTCACTTAAGAGGAGCACCATTATTCATTGATGCTCCGCTCTTATTATTTGTAGCGTGATGTTATATAGCCTTCCTCGATAAATGGGCTAGCCAACACTATAAGAATTTTTAAATCGGACTAGTAGTTGCTGAGATTTGCGCGTTCAACCAAATAAACAAACAAACAAACTCTTCAGCTTTATAATATTAAGTATAGATAAGATTTTGATTTTCACGTAAATGTAGTTGAGGTTAGTAACAGTACTTTTTTATGGATGAAAGGAGCCTATGTCCTTATCTGTTCATCTAACATCGTGTATGTGAAATTTCATGATAATCGGGGTTGATAAGATAAGGCGTGAAAGCGTAACAAACAAACAAATTCACATTCGCATTTACAATATTAAATTAGGATTAAGGTTTCGATGGCATTTCCTTAAGGAAATAATTTATTGTTTCGTTTTAAGTAATGCAATTGCAAGTGAAATCGTAGCAATTGGAAATCCGTAGAGGCTATATTTTAGTCAAAGGGTTTATCCTGATCGGAACACGGTTGTAAATCTTCCCTGCCTGGCGGAGCACTTGGCAACCGTTTACTGTTTTAGCTTATTTCGCAAATTTTCCAATCGACATCCGGTTGTATACATTTACTTTAGTATCTCTTATGTACAACCGACTCAGTATTCGATGTTATGCATTAGTTTCTGCTGCTGCGAAACGAACTCTATGTCCTTTTCTGTGCCTCTAATAACGTGTATGCAAAATTTCATGATGATTCGTCGAATAGTTAAGGCGTGAAAGCGTAACAAACAAACAAAATCACATTCGCATATAATATTAGTTAGGATATTAAGTTGGAATGTGAAAGCCTGTGAAGATGTATATGTATGATGGATGTTTCTTACTTAATTACGCGTAAACTTGGCACACATGTATGTAGCTTGCATTTGTATTTACACAAGCATTAGCCCGGTATTCGTTTCTAAGAGGTTAATGGCAGAAGCTGACAAAATTAATTAAAAATGAAGTGCATACTTTATTATCTATCGTTAATACACAAATTAGGAACTTATTACCTTCTAACTATTGTTTTTCTGAAAAGTATAAATGTTTAAATTATATATCTTGTTTATACTTGTAGCGCCTATTTACCATAGTATTATATATACTCATAATAGGTTCTCATTGCACATAGAAAACTCTTATCCAATCTATTTTACATTTACGCTTCACTTACTGTATTTCTAAAGCCGCTTTTAAGTTGTAAAGAGGGAACACTAAATAAAATCTATTATGTACTTTGTTATATCGACAACATTGTTCAAGTATAATTGTTGCTATAGGTGTATCGAGTAATTGATAAACAAGTGTAGATGGTAAATTGTTACTGTCACGGCTTAACGTCACAATTCAATGAACCTGAAGTAAGTTTTTGTCAGAAGGAATTTTTAAGGTACACATAGCATGCGAGATAACGACACACAGTTATTGGAACGAACATTTGTAGTCACATGACTTTCTCACTAGGTACTGACAACAATACGTTGCTTCTAAATCACTTATTACATCACAAGCATGCCTTTTTTGTCTAATTAGTATATCCGTTAAACTTATAATTAGGGGTCAGTTGCCTCGAGGTAAGCCAGTTTCGTTGAGCTGGTGTAACTTGACGAACAATCACATGTACTTGTACTCGAAAGAGTAATAGGTAATATGAACGTTGAAGCATTAATACACTCAGATAATAGTAATTATTATTCGTGTAACTTATACTAAAGCACTGAGCATGATTTCGTAATTCAATATTTCTGAGTAACATGGTAATTAAGCCAATATGCGTATAATGGTAAGCGATAAGCAGAACCTATACGTGTTTGCATCCTAAAATGCAGCTGAGGTCTTTATACCATGCGGCAACAGTTTAATGCTAGCGTAAGTAATAAAGACCTCGTTGGTCTCCCTTGTGTTTCTCGCACAGTGCTTCCTTATTGAACCGGGATACCCTACTAATCACGACGACTCAAGATAACGTTGTTTATCTGCGATTTTTGTAAGGTGGAGATAAGTACGTTCCTCGACCGATTGCTTCCGTTTAAGTACAATTTTAAGTGGGGATGTAAATTCCAAATATTTGAATATATTTCAATGTAAAGCATTCCGATACATGCATGATTACAAGGCCAATAATAATCTTTCAACTTAAGAAATATCCATATATTTGTTTATGTCAAGCAAGTTATTTGCAATACAGAAAATTAATTTATTCTCTTTATGCGAACCCATACAAACGTAACCGGATCAATTTCAATTCCTCGTTACAAACACAGAGGTCAAAGAAAATTGAAAATAAATAGAGTTTTTGTATGGAGTATACTTCTGATGTAATGTGCCTTTATGACTGTAAAGAACTCGTGGAAAATAATTGACTTTATGTACCCGTGTATCGTAGTGTTGACAAACGATACCGATTTGTTTTTTTAACGTTGAAAGGAATGGCCGCCAGTCACAATGTCAACATCATACGATTGTAAATACCTAGTTCTTAGAATAAATAGAACGTATTTCAAACGTATGTCAGACCGTAATATTCAGCGACATAAACAAAATACCGCACTACACATTTCAAAGAATTTAATTTATCCACTACTATACAACTGTTGCCCGTGATAAGGTCTATATAATAATATAAATATGTTTATGATGAACCTAATGTACACTGACCTGATTTTTAAGAATGCATGTAACGTTGTTGCAATTTTGTCTAAGACAACATTAGGAGCGCTCTGATGTATACAAAAGAGAAAAATGATACTTCATGTTTCAGACTAAGCGTTTTGATTAAGAGTTTTATTTCAGAAAACGCAATCTATACTAATAATCTAAAGAGGAAAGATTTGATTGTATGTTTGGTTGTTTGTATGAATTTTACTCCAAGAATAGACAACCGATTTTAAAAATTATTTCATCTTTACAAAGCTATTTTATCACTGAGTAACATAAGCTACATTTTATTTTTAAAAAGTACTGTTACTTACATAAAAGCAAGCAAATGCAAAAGCTAGTAAGTTATAACTTTGTTACATATATATTACATTAATGACAAAGCCCAAAATATGATCATTTTTACTGAGAATAGATAATAACAACACAATTCAAATACATGTTAACGTATTATCTGGAACGAAAAATGCCTCCGTCCAAAAACATCAGCGTTTGATCCACAACCACTCAGTATAATTAAAAACTTTCCTGCGCAACCTCTATCTATCAGAGAGAGATACTAAGTTTTACTAACACATAAGTTGCAATCAAATCCATTACGTTTTGGGGTTACGATACGACAGCCTGATAAAGAAGTGTATGGCAGCATATATTATTGCTACGTATCTTGATGACACAGTTTAAGGCATATAACGAACCCTACAGCTGTTTCCTTGGACTTGGCAGTAGATTTATGTGGGACAAGTCTGATTAGATTGAAATTTACTGAATTATATTATGTTTGTATCTATAAACTATATAATTTATGCCTTTATTCAATATTTTTGTTTAATTTTCCTCAATAACCTTCTGTAATAATAAAGTAAATGCTATTTATTACAAATAACATTTTTTCATTAAACTAGATGATATAATTTACATTAATAAGTATGCCCCAGTCAATTATTTATGAAATTTAATACTTCTCTTCATTGACTTTTTATTAATTATCTTGCTGGTCTTCTGCTCAATATGAAAAGAGTCAGGCATAGGCCCAAAACGTGGGCCGACGCGACGTGCAGTTCAACAGACCTCACATATCGTCGAGAACACTATGGCAAACTATCAGGCATACAGGATTGATAATATAAGTTCTACAGCTCTGTGTTCGTAAATTATTTTATGTGCAACACTACATAGCGTTTAAAGAAACCTTAATAGGAAACTGCATTAAAATTGTAACATGAGATACCAATTAACATGTTTTTGGTATGAGAACGTAAAGATATGGCTTTCTGGGCACCTTTAGCTACTACTCTCGCTCACCTGCATTAATTAGCGGTTACATCACAATTTTTATTTGGCATCCTTTGCCTGAAAGGCTTCTATCCTATTTATTCATGAGAGGACTATTTTTGTACTAGAATAATGTTTAGATATTATTGTTAATTAAGTCTTCCATTAAGTGGAATATTGTGTGATAAATTTCTATATTATGTGTAGTGCTAAATTCAAATACAATATAAATATTGTTATTGAATAAATAGATTAAATGTTTAGATATTGAGTTAAATAAAGGCTTTTTCATTGCGATACTGAAAAAATAGTCGATTACGGTACTCATACAAAATATTTTACTTCTAGTTGTCATGTAGTTAATAAGTAACTTGTTAGTAGAGCTATATTATATCAATACAAGTAGCTTCGGGCACGCCACGATCGTGGCGGTAAGTCCCGTGTTTGAGGAGTGGCTGGAGAGGCGGCATGGCGCCCTCACCTTCCGGCTGACACAGGTTATGACTGGCCACGGTTGTTTTGGCCAGTTCCTGTGTCGTATACGCCGGCAAGAGACGCCCGGTTGTCACCACTGCGGCGACTGCCGCGACGTAGTTGAGGATACGGCGCTGCACACTTTGGCGGTTTGCCCCGCCTGGGCATCGCAGCGCCGTGAGTTGATCGCGGCAGTCGGGTTGGTTGCCCTCTCGCTGCCGGCCGTAGTTCAGTGTATGGTCCGGAGTGAGAGGTCGTGGAACGCCGTCGCCTCCTTCTGTGAGGAAGTAATTTCCATCAAGGAGGCGGCGGAGCGGGAGAGGGAGCGTTTAAACCTTTTTATTCTGTGGAGCACTAGACGATTATGAAGACTTCTTATTGCTGAGAATCAATTACTGTTTCCAGACTTTGTCATGCTATTAAAAAAGTTCACTTCTATTTTAAAACAGAATGTAGGACCGAAAGCTATCTAAGCGATTGCTACATGGCTATTTTAAATACATTTTTATGTATCATCGTCATTAAATACAGTATAATATAATTTGTTTTTTAAAATACAACTCTCCTCTAGGAACAAATTATATGTCGCGGTGGAGTTTACAGTGGGATTCGAACCCAGAGCACTCGGCGCAGTGGTAACGGCGAGGCCACCACTTAAAACACTACGCCATCTGTGTAGTCATCAAAATGAAAGATATTTTAGAATTCTTCAGACATGTCTCTCTTAATGACTAACTGAGATTAACAAAGCTTCTACATCGTAGTGGTTTTAAATGCGAATGTGAGTTTGTTTATGACACTTTCACGTCTTAACTACTTGACCGATCATCATGAAATTTCGTATACACGTTGTCGGGGGTACAGAAAAGGAGATAGGGTAGGGTAGGGTAAGTAGTAACTGATCCCGAGCGCTAGAAATTTATTTACTAAATCTAGACCAAAGCGAGCAAAGCCGAAGGCAAAATCTAGTAACATATATATGCAATAAGATCGTATTTATATATGGTTGTTTGTGCGTTTGTGTAAGCTTATTGCTACAATGGCTTAATGAATGCGAATGTTGTTTTTTTGTATTAAGCTATGCTTGCGCTAACTTGTAGTTTTGCAAATCACTACATATTGTAAAACAAAGACCTTCGCCCCATCTGTCTGTCTGATGTGTTTTTACAGTCAGCGTTTTCTCAAACATAGATTTGTTTAGTGGTATGTGAATTACTGAACATATTATTGTGACCGTACTAAATATTTCTTACAAACGATATCGCAAGGATATTCTCCGTATTTAACATAACTTCCAATGCCTCTGTAACACATTGTGACCGTTTGCATAGTAACTGTTTTATTTATCGTCCTTCAGCTATCTAATTTCCATGATCTTTTTCCAGATAATATTGGCTTCAAAAAGGATCGAAGGCATTAGTATTCGATTTGGTTATAGTAGATCGGATATCCCACCTCAGTAACGTAAATGAGGTCTTGGTTTGGATTCCTTCCTGGGTTGGAAAAAATTATTTGATTATTTTTTAAGAGATTCTTAATAGAAGCCCGAGGTCCGTTATGTCCGGTAGACGGTGTTTGGTTTGCCCTCTATATGTGGGCTTTAAAACAATGGCTGGCAAAATAATAATAATAATAATATAATATAATATTCTACCACATACACACAACACCATCTAGCCCAAACTAAGCAGAGCTTGTACTATGGGTACTATGTATGGGACAATGGATAAACATACATATATACTTTTTATTTGTAAATACATACATATAGAATGTGGGTTTAATAAGCCTCTGCCTATCACTTTGGTGATATAGGCGTCAGACTGTGTATATTATACCTTTGCTGACGACTTGAAAGTAGTCATGATTGTATGAAAGAAAGAAATAAAGAAAATATTATTTATTGCCACAGAACTACTTATAACTACATAATTTTTCTGACAACTTTCAACTTTTTCTTTATTTTTGAATTTAGTTTTATATGGACAGTGACATATGGCATAATGACTGCAACACCTGGTACATAAATGAGTTGTAAAATACTGAAATAAGTTGATGCCGATTTAAAAGAGTGGCCTTGAGTTTCTTGCAGATATCTTCTCATAGGCCCAATCTTTTGCCTGATCCTTGCAACTAACATAAATGTAAATTCAGTAAATGTAATAAACTCACTAACCCCTTTGACGTTCATAAGTGTTACTTTGTGACCTAAGTGAATAAATAATTTTTGACTTTGACTTTGACTTTATAAAATAACTACAAAATAATAAAAAGAAAATTGAATAAATAGTTCGTAAGTAAAAAGTACGTATTATGCTATTGTGGCAACAAAAGGTTTTCATTCAGCATTGATGTTGCGATAAAACTGACGTGATATCGCAACGTTGATTTTCAATGGAGACCATTCACTGTTACGCACGAACGTGAAGCCAACTGCATACAATTTTACAACATGCAATGCATGCATTTTTGTGAAAAGCTAACTTATATTTATATAATTTAAGTATATGTGTTAAATACATACATATATACTAATAATTAGTGTAATTGGTTTCTGTAACCATTTTAATTTTACTAAATAAATCAATATTTATAGATAATTATCTTGAGAATATAAGAAATTTCAATTAATAAATCATTGTTTGTACTGTAATTTCCATTGGTATATAACGCGTATAAGTGTGCTATTTATGTCGCAAAGGAGTAATAGAATAACAGGATTTCATGGACTATATTTTCGCAATGCGAGGCATCTTCAGGATAGTTTGGCAACGAATGAAGGAAAAGTAACCGTGCGTACCTGCTTTAGGATAGAGAGCTATAAAAGTGTGTGCAATTTCGAAAGGGGCGAAATCCTTATACATTTTGTATAGATGTTCTTTTCGAAATTACTTTGTGCAATATACGATATAAAGCGCTACGCGTCTTTCTATACGCAAATGTCATACCAATGAATTCTCAAAAAGAATTCTCCAATTTCAACTCCCGTGCGCTCAAAAGTTTTTTAATCAAATTGGATATATCGCTTTATAAATTGGATTTGGTTATATGGCGTCTACTTGATTTGGCAATATAATGAAAGATTAATTAGTTTTTCGAATCACTGACATTATACACGATTCAAAGATTTACTGAAATTTAATAAACTTTGTTCAATATATTGTGCAGTCTGGAAAATATTAATTAAGTTGCAAAAATCGGGTAGAACTAGCGACAGCGTATGAAATACGCGTCCGATATACTAAGTTTCAAAGTCAATGTCAAAAATCATTTATTCATTTAGGCCCCAAGGAAACATTTATGATCACCAAAATATATATTAGTTATTAGGTTAGTGAATTAACTAAGTTACTGAAGTTACATTTAGGTTAGTTGCTAGGTTCAATATGGTCTGACCAGTTTAAGATCAGTGTAGCACAGTTTCAGACGCCGGGCTTCTACTAAAAATATATCTATACTAATATTATAAAGAAGAAAGATTTGATTATTTGTTTGTTTGTTTATAAGGATTTAAATCAAAAACATATCAATCGATTTAAAAAATTCTTTAACCATTTTAAAATTTTTCACCGAGTAACACAGGCCATACATTATTTTTTTTAAAAGTACTGTTACTAATATAACGTTACCTAACTTACTTTTACACGAGTGAAGTCGCGGTCAAAAGCTTGTTTACAACTAATCCCAGTAATACTGCCCGGTCCAGCAGTCACATTCACTGTCGCTGCGCCTTCGAAGCAGTTAACCAACAGGAGTAATTTAGTTCGCACGTAAATCTTTCTTTCTAATACACATTTTGCTAACAACGATTAAGTTCTATATAATAGGTGCCAGCGCATTGTTGTTTGGCGGGACCTTTTGTTGAGTCCCTGCTCATAATATGGTGTATTTCTTACCAGGGATACTCAAAAACACTTTTCGTGGGAGTTAGCACAAAATTGCGAACGAACGAGCCAGTTGGTTCCGTCTAATCAATTTTGAAAGATTTGTGCTGCTTTTTTTTCCTTATAATAATCCTTACTTGTACCTCCAGAATTATGATATGGGCACTAAGGTCAGCTATACAGTGTATAAGAGTAAGGTGTGCTTATATTTCAATCTCATACAGCAGACTTTGTAACTTATGTGAATCATTACAGGAAAAACATTTGTAAATATTAGAATGTGGACTTAAAAATGTTGGTATAGAGAATTTCTCACATACCTGTAAAATAGTTCTACGTCGTAGTTGCTGCTTCATAGACAGAGCAGTTATATGCAAAAAAAAATTGATATACATACTGCCGACCGCCTTGTTAGGCTAATAGCTAGTATATAGGGTCACAGATCATATGGTCCCAAGTATCAATCCTGATTTTAGGTAATAAAACTTTTTGCCATGACATTTAATAATAATAATAATATCAGCCTCGTATTTAAACTGGCCCACTGCTGGGCACGGGCCTCTTCTCAGTGTGAAAAGGGTTAGGCCATAGTCCACCACGCTGGCCGAGTGCGGGTTGGCAGACCTCACTTAATTATTTTTGGGAACATTACGGTGAACTCTAAGACATGCAGATTTCCTCACGATGTTTTCCTTTAGTGTTAAAGCCACCGATAATTAACTATTTAATACGCACATAATTTCGAAAAGTCAGATAAGGGCACCCTGGAATCGAACTCGAGACATCTGCGTGGCAGTCCAACGGTTTCCCAATAGGCTTTCGCTGCTACCATAACATGCAATATCGGCCTGAAAATAGGAATTATACTTGTGTACAATAATGTATACATAATCATTAATTTTGTGCTAGTTTTATAAAAATTGGTCATCGTAAGCGAGATTCGGTCTGGAAATTCCTGAAATACGGGCATAAATTACTATCTACATAATATATAGGTTAATGCTACTTGATATGGACCTTGATGCAAGCAATCCAATAACTGAGTAAATGAGATACTTGTCCCAGCATCGAGAGGTTTACATTAGAGATGAATTGTAATATTGAATATATTAACGCATAATTATTTTTAATCTAAAATCAAATCGAGGTATTTTCTGAGGATAGCTATTATTATTAAAAATGTTACATTTGATATATGTTAGCAGACGAATCGTTTTTACTTTTTTCATCTCATACATATACCATGGCATACGTACACGTACGGCTCAGTAACGGATATCTATTTTAGATGTGGAATTTCTGTATTGATACGTTTAGATTATCCCAATTATAAAAACGTATCAATATAGAAATCCTCTATTAGTGAGTTTTATTTATTTAATTCTTCAAAAATAATTAATCCAAAATAACCTTTCTTCATACATTGAACGCTATGCCGGTCATAAATGACCACGAATAATACATTTTTATGTGCCCGATACATAATATTCAATGTTTCAAGATGAAAGACAAGACCCATTCATAGCCATGTATGACGTGTACCGATAAAATTCGACAACCAGTAGGGGGCCGGCACTGTACCCCCTTAACACAGGCTGCTCAGTAGCCAATCTAGGAGAACAGTACTCCACCCACCATTATTGTAGTTAAAGTATACTGTCATCGTGTATAGCAATAAGACTGTGTGTATAACATTTCATTTTTAAATAAATAATAATAATTATCATTTATATTATTAATTATTCATCAACACATAGCTGAAATATTCATTCACTAAACTACTGAACAGTTTCAGTAGTTTAGTCAATGGAACGGTGAAACTACTGAAACTGATATATTACACAAAGACTTAAAACGGGCAGTTATTATAGTAATAGCAGTCTAGGCATAAGGCAATATATATAAGGCCTATTTATATAGTATCCCCCAGCTAGGAATATGCTTTATTTCAGTACTAGCTGTGCCCGAGGCCTTACTCGCGTTTATGGTTACAGCGCCGCCCCCGTGGGTCGTAGCGTGATGTTATATAGCCTATAGCCTTCCTCGATAAATAGGCTATCCAACACAAAAATAATTTTCAATTAGAACCAGTAGTTCCTGAGATTAGCGCGTTCAACCAAACAAACTCTTTAGCTTTATAATATTAGTATTAATTTCAGTATAAAGTGAGTTAGACTACACTACACCACGTTAGCTTAATGCAAATCTAAAGTATTTAAACATCTATGATAACTCTATAGAGAATCCGGGGTTAGCAAGTTTCTTTACGATGTTTTCCTTCGCCATTAATCTGAGCGGTAATTAACTATTTAAAACGCACATAACTACAAAAAGTCGGAGATGTACCAACCTTGACAAGCTATCACTGTCGCCAAAAGGTACAAATTTTAGAGGAGTGAACGAGGTCAATGTGAGATATTCAGGTAGACGTAAGATATAATACTAATATATTTCTTCCATTTAGGTAGAAAATTATGTGCGACCCGTGGTAGTGTATCAAAAAAGCGGTCGTGCGTTTTGCACCGCGTCAGGGTTTTCGCTAATAAATTACGTCGATATATTACGACAAGATAACTACATTTGGAAAAAATAAGTGAGTCGACGGATTAACGAAGGCCAGGGCTGAAATATGCTGTACCATGCATAATAATTCTGTGCCGCGAAGACGGTGGCGAATAATCTTACATAAAAAAATATCTCTTTCGATTCAAGATACGTTGTTTTTACAACATCCTTAAACAACACACGGATTTACTCTTCGTGCTTTTGTTTTTTAATTACTTGCTGACAATAAAATAATTCTTATATTGTATGCTTACAAACGTTTGAAGTTATTTTATAAGCAAGGTGAAAACAAATAAAAATATTTCTTAAAAGTCTCAAATTGCCTGTTACACACAACATAACTTTGCTCTCACACTTTTTAACTACACAAATACTTATTAGTGTAATTTCAACGGTATTCATAGCACGTCCGTATCGAGCACAGAAGAGAGTATCGAGTAATGTAATAAAATAATTTGATTATTTAAGCAACGTCAGGGCTAAGCGGTAAAGCAGTTTCTCTTTTTTAAGACCACGAGGGCAATTGGTGTCATCACTATGTAACCGTAAACTTTACACACATTAATACAATATACACAAAGATCATTCAGACTCGGATAAAATAATAATATGTACTAGACTAGACTACTAGAGTATAGACTACACAGATGGTGTAGTGGTTTAAGTGGTCGCTTCGCTACTGCCGCCGCACAAAGCGTTGTGGGTTCGATTCCCACACGGGACAAAAATTTGCGTGATTCACAAATGGTTGTTCCGAGTGAGGTGTTCTTTGTGTCAGTTGTTTGAATGTTGTAAAGTCCTCCACGACATAGGAATTATTCCTAGAACATGATTGTATTTTTAAAACAAAAAAAAATATGGATCATCATAAAATTTTGTCTATATAACATTGGGCGCACTGGCCATGATGAGGACAGAGAGACATTTAAAGCATTGTGCCATCAGAGCAATCAAAGTTCTGAGAGCTTTTTCGGAACGGTTACTTAAACTTGAGTGCAAGCAGTGCCAGCGAACCCATAAGAGTCAAACGATTCTGAATCTACCAAGTAAAATAAATTTTAAGTTTTAAATAATAAATGTCAGATGTGTTTGAAGTATTTGCGTATTTTAAACACACTTGCTATTTATTTTATAACAAAATCTCAAATGTCAGTTCAAATAAAAGAGCGCTGATACTTTGTAACTTATTTTGTCATCCTATTATAAATCAAAGCGGTCCGATGCGTAGGTGGGTCCTACGCATTAGACCGCATATAAAAGAATATTTAATTTAAAAGGATGTTTAATAATATATTTATTATAGTTTCCGTGTTTATTTATTTTAAGTCTTTATCATCAGTGTATTCTTTTATATTATAATGGGCTTTATTTATGAGTATTTTTTTTAGGTTATTTGTAAATTTTATATTTCTAGGTTCTTCTTTCAGGGCTTCTGGAAGTTTATTATATATTTTTATTGACATTATATATGGGCTATTGGAATGAAGGATCATGTTAGAAGTAGGTAACATCAGTCGGTTTTTGTGTTTTAATGAGCTATTCGCACGTCTGTCTCCACGCTAGTAAAGAACGTTACAAAAAGGGTGTTTGTCACAAGTTTACATATTTCTAGAATGTCGATGCAGGGCAAGGCAAGTATTTTATGTTTTTTAAAGTTAAGTTTTAATACTATGCGTTGCTACTAAGGAATCCTTGACGAAATCCTAACTAATATTATAAATGCGAATGTGCGTTTTCACCCCTTAATTACTAGATTCATGAAATTTCGCAACATGTTGTTAGGAGTACAGAATACGACATAGTGTTCATCCTTCAGCCTTATTCAGAAGAAAGTACAAAGTCAAATTTAAAAATCATTCATTCATTTAGATAACAAAGTAACACTTATGAACGTCAAAATATATAGGTTAGTGCGTTTTCTAAGTTACTGAAGCTACTTTTAGGTTAGTTGCTAGGTTCAGGCAAAGGGAGAAGAAACCTGCAAGGTGATTTACAAATGGTTGTTCGGAGTCTGGGTGTTCTTTGTGTCCGTTATTTGAATGTCTGTGAAGTCCCTCGCGACACAGGAACTACACATAGTGCGGGCGCTGTACTTTTTAAAACAAACAAAGTTAAACAGTTATCATGTTACTACCGCTTTATTATCTTTGTATACATATTACCTGTATAATCGATGCAGTAAAAACATGTCAAGCCGTCATACTTATCTAGTGTACCAAACCAAACCATTATTTTTAACTAAGAAATGATCTACGCCCAGCCGTGAGCAACAAGTCAATTATCTTTCGACATAGATTAATTCGAAGGTCTATCACCCATTTACTCACAATCTCCTCAAACGAGACTCTCGCCAAGCAATAAATCTAACCCCCAAGATAAAACATGAACGGTAATTAATTCGGCCGCGCAACCCCGTGTGTACCGCGACCCGCAGCGGCGCGTGAAACACAGAATGTGTGACAAATGATCCACTTGCCTCACGCGGAAGCCAATCCGCTCCGAAACACGGAAACATTGGCTTCCGTTTGAAAAATTTTGTATTGAGTTCGATAGACTAAATCACTAAATGGACTTAAAAGGTTAGTGATTTAACAGATGTCGGCCTCGATGGCGTAGTGGTTAGTGTAACCGACTGCCACGCCCGAGGTCGCGGGTTCGATTCCCGCATAAGTCAAACATTTGTGTGCATGAACATGGATGTTTGTCTTGGTCTGGGTGTTTCTATGTATAATATGTACGAATTTACAAAAAAAAAAGTTATTTGTTCGATTAATTCGTAATAAGCACAAAGATGTTTAATTGAATTGGTTATATGTATTAAATTACCTTGCTTACTTTTTAGTGATACTACACTCTCTTCTCCATCAGTTGGTGTTTCATATTCGGCCAGCCCAACTTAACACAGATTATTGGTTATTTTTTCATAAGAACGTCTCACTTCTACATCTATGGCTATGGTTTTAAGTTTTACGTTATAGGGCATCAGCCTATACCCATCTACGCGTACAGAGCCAGACTCCATGCTCTTACTGAGATAGATAAAACGATCAAAATGCTCTGTACCCGATCCGGGAATCGTACCTAACATTTCATGGACAGCAGTCGCATTTACGACCACTGCTCCACCGAGTCAGTGAAATCATTTAACCAGTTTTTTCAAATCATGAAAACTATCTCAAGACCGCGGCACATTTTATTTGGAATATTTTTTCACAAACTAACTTTATCCTGAAAGGAATATGTGACTGGCTACTTAAAACTTTTAAAACTATTAAGTAATCTGAGCATTAAATATGAATTCGTCTACAGAACTTTTAATACAAATGCGCAAACCCTCAACTCGCGGGACAAACTGTTTTAGTTTATATTAAATCGCAATAGTTGTAGAAAATTATCTTGAGTTATTTTATAATTCTTTGTATAAATTAAATTTCTATGAATTTATGCAAGATATTCTTTTCCAAGAATCCGTGTATATTTTCTCCAAGAATCCGTGTATAGGTATAATATCTTTACAAAGACATTTTTATATTTTACCTGTCTGGATTTTGAAATAGGTAATCTCGCCTTCTTTAATATTGAAATAAGAATAATATGTAGTAAAATAATATATTTTATAAAAATAAATAACGTACTGCCGTACGTTCTCGCTAATGTGACATTAAAATAAAACTATCTTATATTTAATTGCGGTTTATTTTAATTACTACTTTTGTCTCAAATAATATTCCATTAGTTCAATTTAATATTATTTAAAACTATTTATATTTTGATTATGTCCTTTTCTTTTTTTTCTAAATAATCTTTTTAAGCTTTATTGTTTTTTTTTAACTGCAGTACCTTTCCCAACCCTTTGCAGCTGCCCTATAGAAGCTTCGCGACCCCTTAGAGAGGCTTCGCAACGCCCTAGGGGGTTCGCGACCCATACGTTAAAAAACACTGCTCTATTCAATATTGTGCACAAATATTCCATCAGTCCACACAGAAGCAGCATGTAGGCAGCGCTTAAATATTGACCACTCACCGGGCACGGCGTATACGAGAACGAAGCTGAACGCGCCGAACAGTTCTTTTTTTATCGAGTCTGGCCATTTCTCCGTGCAGAATTCGATGCTGCGCTCCACCCATACCTGTGCGACAACATTTTACACAAATTAATTACTTCGTTCTAATTGCAAAGGCGATAAAAATACAAGAAAATTTGCAAGTATTTTAAACTCACTAACACCATTTTTTGGAAAGCAGATCAAAACTAAATTAATGCACATGCTGTCAAAGGCATGATACTTGGATTGATTAACTTAATTCGCAACAGCCAATCAAATCACGTCATGAGTTTGATTAAGACATGTTAGGCTTTCAGACACCAGGTGTTAGGAAGTTTATTGTCAAGGTAGTTTGTGTCAGAGTATTAGCTCGTCAAGCCAATGCAGTAACACTGACCGTGTTTCTGCTTTGGCTTGACGAGCTATTTCTTAATCAATTAATAAAATACTTTAAGCCAAAGAAAATACTGATTTCATATTGATATTCTTGCCATAAATACTCAAACACATGGGCACTTAATTATCCTGTCAAAATCATATTTAAATTAATTTTCGAACCCATTACCAATTTTGAACTTTTAAATTATTGACTTTATTCATTTATGTTTTAGCTGCAACTTCTGTATTATGAAAATATAAATAATACAAAATATATGCAGATTATTTACCAACGTTAATAATGTACATCATTCGTAAAAATGAAAATGAAAGAAACATGAGGTCACAATAAAAATACCAAAACAGTGTTTGTGGACCTTCATAATTAACTTCAGACTTTCACAATGAGCCTGTATCAACTTTGTGTCCGTTTTATTAAGGTAAGGTTACTCGCTATATATGCTTTGATCCTTAATTTAGGACCTGTATTTAAAAATATATAACTGTTAAGAATTTCCTTATTGGTTTATACTCAACTCAACCAAAAAATCAAGTCCGGTTTTTAAAAAGAACGAGCCATTATAGCCGCTGTCAGTTAAATTTTGCCATAGTTTCAATAGAATATTTAATTGTCCGTATGTAAAACGACTTGATTTTTGATACAGGAACCGAGCCTAACTCTACAAAGGTGTCATCGTCGCACTCAATAGAACGTTCTACTGTCATATTACATGGAAATGGGTTTTCTATAGATACTTACCATAACAATACCATGTCTGCAAGTACTATGTTAAAGTATGAGGTCTTAAATACAGCATCATATTTATGTAACACTACCTCCGACTTGCTCGCCCTGATGGCTACATTAAAGCTTACGACTATCTCAAATAAGGTCGTTTCGGGTTGTTATATACTGTTATACATTTAAACTTCTGCTAAGTGACGTCAGACGGTGATATCGAGTTGAATTCCATAGAAACAGATTTTAAATTATTTTAACTCAATGTTACCTTTCTATTCTAAATATTAATCACAATTTGGGTTTTAAATGACTAGTGTACTTGTTAAGCTATCTAAAACTAAGCTACTTCAGTAGAGCAATACATCGAACCTGCGACAATCGATCGCGAGCGTAATCACTTAACCATTGGGCTACAGCTTCTTTTAAATTCATACTACGCATGTAAATTTGCTTTGAACATTTATATTACATATTCTAAAATACAAAAAATCCTTTAAAACTTAATATCTTACAAGTATTAGTTAATGCTTTATTGCAAAAACCTATTTAAAAACAGCTTCTTAAGCGAAATGTTAAAGCTTTTTACACTTGTTTATTACCACTACGCGAAAATGTTGCAAATTTGAATGAGGTATACGATAATTTTCAACAACAATTCAAATAATGTTTGGCTGTGAATAGACGATTATAATCTTGGCTACCTATCTACATCTGTAAATGTGAATATGAAAAAAAGGACGTAAAAGTACAATAATATAATGTAATGAGATCCCTTGAGTCAAGGCAATTTTGAGTCAAAGCAATTGTCAGAGTAGTAGAGCCTTGCTGGTTTCAAAATAAATAGGTTTCATAGGTAAGGCTAAGAGTACCCTGAACCGATGAGCGTACATGAGGGACGTGAGGACAGTGTATAAAGTAAGAGAGATTGCCAGAAGCGTAGCTTGTAAAAATGTGTAGTCTCTGCCAACTTGTAATTAGACTATGTGTATATGCACCCCGTAAAGAGTAATTACTACGTACTTGTGCAATATTTTAAGCTTAGATATTACAAAACAAATCAAATTAATTGTAGAAAAGTACTAAAACTAAACTTGTTATTTTTAATGATAGAAATTATCGTTACAAAACTTTTTGATACAATCATTTTCTAATACATAATTTTATTTTATATTTTGTTCGCATAGACATCTTGCCGTAGAAAGCAATAATAATTTATTTCTATTAAAATAAAAGCATGAACCATATTATTAACAGAAAAGACTTTGAAAATATCACTTGGCGTAATTCAGTTAAAAATAACCTAATTAAACCAAAATGTTACTGCTTATAATAAACACAGCACGTAAATGTAAATGTACACAAAATATCAAAGTTCACGCTTTTTGTCAAAGACATTTTATTAAGACATATAATAATATAATATTCTACCACCACTATTATATATTACCACTATACTATTGTACCACATATATATATTTTTTTTTTACGTGGGTGAATGCATGACGTATATCCCTCCGCGGGGGCGGGCGTAGGGGTTATGTCGGACTCGCCGGGGTAAAAGAAAGATGGTAAAGATGATAAAGTACCTCACGGAATACCGACTAAACCTACCACGGTGTTCCTCGACAAAACCACTATCGACGGGGCCGCGCGAATCACTTTCGCATGCGGTCGCGACCCCGCCGAGGTTTCGGCCCGCCGTATGAAACGGCAGGCCACTACACGAAAGACCTACCCAAAGGCACTTCTAACACTCCCTACTGTCCCCCCTAGAGGGGAGACGGACTCGAAACAGAGGCGCGTGTGGGAACACGCGCCTCTGGGACCTGGTGCTAAACGGATGGCGGGCAGGCCCACAAAGCCCGCCACCCCCAGGTCAAACCTCAGGGTGGCTGGAGGTCGTCCTGCGCCCTCCGGCGCCCGGCTCTGCGGTTGGGGAGAGGGTTTAAACGCTCCCTCTCCTGCTCCGCCGCCTCCTTGATGGAAATGACTTCCTCACAGAAGGAGGCGACGGCGTTCCACGACCTCTCACTCCGGACCATAGACTGAACTACGGCCGGGAGCGAGAGGGCAACCAATCCGACTGCCGCGATCAACTCACGGCGCTGCGATGCCCAGGCGGAGCAAACCGCCAAAGTGTGCAGCGCCGTGTCCTCAACTACGTCGCGGCAGTCGCCGCAGTGGTGACAACCGGGCGTGTCTTGTCGGCGTATACGACACAGGAACTGGCCAAAACAACCGTGGCCAGTCATTACCTGTGTCAGCCGGAAGGTGAGGGCGCCATGCCGCCTCTCCAGCCACTCCTCAAACACGGGACTTACCGCCACGATCGTGGCGTGCCCATTGTACCACATACACACAACACCATCTAGCCCAAACTAAGCAGAGCTTGTACTATGGGTACTAGACAATGGATAAACATACATATATCCTTTTTTTTTTGTAATTATTTACATATTATACATAGAAACACCCAGACCAAGACAAAAATCCATGTTCATGCACACAAATGTTTGACTTGTGCGGAAATCGAACCCGCGACCTCAGGCGTGGCAGTCGGTTACACTAACCACTACGCCATCGAGTCGTCTTGATCAATATGAACTTAATACTGTTTTATTAAAAGTTTTCTATTAATTCACTTTTAATCATACAATATATAATACTATATGATACGTGTAGGCTATAGATAATTTTCTAGTTGGTACATTATTAAAAACAATGCTCGATTTGCAAATGACAAAGCGGCAGTGAATGTTATATAGTACTTTGTTATGTAGGTATGTCTGTATATACTCGTATGTTGTATAGGATATAACTGCCTAAATTTGTAATTTGCACGTCCAAGAAACAAAATATATTAAACTGTAATACTATAAACATTTGAAGTAAGGTTACGCGACAGTTACAATAATAAAATTAAGATACTATTAACGGATTATGTCGCAGCTTATGTGCTTTCAGAAATCCTAATTAATATTATAAATGTGAATGTGAGTTTGTTTGTGAAGCTTCCACGCCTTAACTACTCGATCGATCATCATGAAATTTTGCATAAACATTTTTAGGGGAACAGAAGAGGACACAGGGTAGCTGTCATCCAGAAAAAAATTACTGTTACGAGTCTATTTTAACCTACATTTACGCGAGCGAGGCCTCGGCCAAAATTTAGTAATTCATATTTGCTTTCATTTGTTCGAAGTATAAATATTTGTTCGCTTTTAAGCAGCCAATTACGTGCTTGTTTAAAAAACGTTACGAAGTTATCACGGAGATTTTTGATAAACAAAACATTCAATAACTTGCTGAAAAGATATATAAACTTTTATCCTTTTAGCTATGTTCCTCTTTTATTTTTTGTACTCTATAAACATATCCTGAACACCTACTTAAAGAACCACATAAAAATAAAATCATACAAAGTGCTGACATAGCAATTTTGATTCTTGTACTTATATGAGAGAGAACTCTGCAACGCAAGGTCCTATTGAGCTGACAACTACAGACACGAACAATCATATTGCGACGTGTTACGTATTGTCAATTGAGGAAATTTGGAAGTAGCTGTGGAACAAAAGTTATGTAGCATATTTTCTGCTAGCATAGCGTTTGCTAGTTTCCAAGTAATATATACCAACAATTTTTTTAAGTGCCACACCATGCGGTCTTTATCTCATAACCATCTACCGGGCACAAATCAAAACTTAGTGCTGTTACTAAGAATTTATCGATAGAAAACGCAATACATTTCGCCAAAAGGCTACGAACGAGCATTATATTTCTTACCGTCCCGCCAGTGAGGTGATCATATTATGCGCAGTAAATAATT
Source organism: Catocala fraxini (assembly GCA_930367265.1). Classification (NCBI taxonomy): domain Eukaryota; kingdom Metazoa; phylum Arthropoda; class Insecta; order Lepidoptera; family Erebidae; genus Catocala; species Catocala fraxini. The sequence continues at coordinate 653,548 of OV884028.1, forward strand.
ATAATATTTCCTGAGAATGTATCACGTATTTTTTATGTGTAATTTTCCTTTATTTGTATATAACACCATTTTTTTGTCCGGAGTGTGAAGCAATCTGATAAAGATCGATGCATTAGCAGTGATATGGCAACAAGACAGTCCGTGTAATATATATATATATCCACTACCATCCACCATCAAATTTTATTAAATGCTTGAGTATATTCAGTAATAGTTCATGGAGAAATGGTTGCAGCACCTTACAGCTCTTATGATTTGTAAACAAAAACTTGGCGATTAAAAAGAGTGACCATGAGTTTCTTGCCCGTTCTTCTCATGAGCCCTACACCCTTGCTTTGCTGAACGTGGCAGTAAATGTAAATTTGCAGAAAAAAATAGTGTAAATTTGACATTCATAAGTGTTACCTTGTAACCTAATCTGAATAAATTTTATATATTACACGGACAAATCTGCAAGATTCAGCTAAGTTTATATCCTAGTTAAGCTGTAATTTTAAAATATGCAATTTAGAAAGTTAAAATGTAGAGCACAGTTATTAAGGCCAGCTCGTTAAGTAAAAGAAAAAGTTTAAAGAGAAGAGGTATGCCTTCAAGTTGTTAATCATGAATACTACGCAGATTGCACCTCAAACGCTATGAATACATCTTCGCTAACCCTTCAACTATTATTCTTAACGTTTTTGTTTTGTAAAATATTAATAGTAGTAGTTAATTATCGCTCGCTTTAGCGATGAAGGAAAACATCGTGAGGAAACCTGCATGTCTGAGAGTTCTCCATAATGTTCTCGAAGATATGTGAAGTTTGCCAACCCGCACTGGGCCAGACTGGTGGGCTATTTCCTTACCTTTCTAACACTGAGAAGAGGCCCGTGCCCAGCAGCGGGACAGTTTAATACAGGGCTGATATTATTATATATTTGTAAAATGATAGACTGACTAAAAGTGTACCTATGCAACAGAAAATAGGCAATCAAGCCCGGTATTTACATACGTTTTTAAAACACTTGACGTTGCCAGGTTGCACAGGCTGTGGTCATAAGCAGATTGGTGAGGCGGAATCTTTTCAGAGTCAAACGTTTGAAAAAGGTATGTAAATATCGAACATGTTCGCTTAATTCTCGTTTCCTGTTACGTAAATCATGCAACGCGAAGTTATAAAAGTGTGCCCGCCAAAAATTCAGTCATATAAACTTTATTGACGCAGTGGTCGCTTGCAGACTACCTACATACAAACAATATTCCTATCAGTACTTAAAAAGAGGTAAATATCAAAATATAAAATAAAATAAATAAGGTTTAAAAATATTTTAATTTAAAGATGGTAAAATCAGGAGTTTAAGTACTTAGTGTCAAGGCGACAAATATATTTGTTATTCACAGTTAATTGTACTAGGTCTAAGGTCTGTAAGTCTGATTTTCATGGCGGAGCGGGAAAAGGGAGCGTTTGAACCCTCTCCCCAACCGCAGAGCCGGGCGCCGGAGGGCGCAGGACGACCTCCAGCCACCCTGAGGTTTGACCTGGGGGTGGCGGGCTTTGTGGGCCTGCCCGCCATCCGTTCAGCACCAGGTCCGAGAGGCGGCGTGCGTGTTCCCACGCGCGCCTCTGTGTTGAGTCCGTCTCCCCTCTAGGGGGGACAGTAGGGAGTGGTAGAAGTGCCTTTAGGGTAGGTCTTTCGTGTAGTGGCCTGCCGTTTCATACGGCGGGCCGAAACCTCGGCGGGGTCGCGACCGCATGCGAAAGTGATTCGCGCGGCCCCGTCGATAGTGGTTTTGTCGAGGAACACCGTGGTAGGTTTAGTCGGTATTCCGGGAGGTACTTTATCATCTTAACATCTTATTTTACCCCGGCGAGTCCGACATAACCTCTCCGCCCGCCCCCGCGGAGGGGTATGCGTAATGCATTCCCCCATGTAAAAAAAAAAAAAAAAAAAAAAAGTCTGGTTTTCATATCTTAAGGACACATAAAAATGTATGTGTGCAGTCTATAGTAGCGAGACACTCAAGAAAATACTTACTCTAATTTGGTAAACAATTCTGCGCTATCTTGGTACGCCAACAAAGCGCAGAATTATTTACCAAATTAGAGTTAACCTATATGATGAGTATATAATATATCTAGTAGCACACTACTAGGTATATACTCATCATATAGGTTGACAATTGCTGATGATAACCTTCATGCTAGTAAAAGATAATGAAGTGGAGCAACTCATTGTTTCTGAAATTAAAACATTAATATGTATATACTACGTAAGATGTTGTATATAACACAATACAATTTTATTAAAATCACGTCCAAAATGGATTTTGTGGATATTACGCGGATAAACAGCGTCAATTTGATTAAAAGTGATTTGAAAGTAGCTTATGGCAACCGAAATCTAAAGATAATCTGAGCATCATCCAGGGTGTACATGTAGATCATCCTTCGAGATGAAGTGCGGAAGCTATTTTCGGTGTCGCTATCAGTATCTGATAACTGAGCAAGCTTCTTCAAATCACTGTTGTTTCTATAACTAAAAGATAACTACACTTAATTTTTTTATAAAATCAACTTTGTGATCTATACCAAAATTTATGATCCTAGAATATGCTTGGATTGCAATCTGCAATTGATTACACCGATCCAACCAAACGTCATCATGGACAGATATGTTATTGGCAAGCCTAAACTGTAATTTTCAAACAGAGGTTAATCTTTTTTCCGCAATCTGTCCTCTCAAAGATGGAGTGACTTTCTAGATAACGAACCCAAACTTTGGATTGGTTATTGGCAATCAATTAACAAAAAAAGGATTGACATTTCAATCTTAGATTGCAAAATATCGATTGGGATTGATTATTAACAACGGCCGATAGTCGTTTAACTGGTCGCCTTGCCGACTACGCCGCGTGTTGAAGGTTAAAGATTTTTGTTGAAAATGTATATGATCCTCAAATATTTATTCAAGATTTTGAGTGTTCTTTGTGTTCGTTGTTTGAATGTTTGTAAAGTCACCTGCGATACAAGTGAATCCTATTGTGAAAATAGTCTTTTTCAAGAAAAACAAGAATACACGATTGAGATTCACAAATGTGTCCTAAATATACCTTAAATATTTGCATTAATACTTGCAAAAATTTGTTGGATTTGAAGAAATGTTGATATAGTGCCTTTATTATGAAAAAGAATAGTTGATTCGCATTAACTGTAGGTAACGGCGCTTGAGGGTGCTAATGTCATGTCCGAATTCGTCTGAAAATGTCCAAGTAAAGAATGTAGAAGCCAAATTACTGATATCAACAGGCAAACATAAACTGTGTTTAAAACTGCATATCTGTATGGAAAATTTAAATAAATATAAAACGATTTATGACCACTAAATTTTTCGCTGCTGGTTCATGTGTTTATTTTTTTAGCTCTAAAATATGAGGGCAGCAAAAGTTAGCAATACATATACAAGCAATCTGTCTAACAGCTCTGTCTGTCAACAGTCAACAGAGTATTTCCATCAATCGCATGCTCCCTTTTGTACAATGCTATGTGAAAATATCTGCCTTCAATTTGGAGAGTTGCCACGTAGCAAATGAACGTGACAACGTAGCCTTTACTGATATCGCTCACGTATCTATTTGGCAACGATTGCGCGGTTACAGTTTATATGCGAGTGTTATTGGAACTGGGTATTAGTACAATATGGCTTTAGTACTCACAACATACACATCAAGTGTAAATTATTTGCTATCATGTCATTTAAGCGGCTACTTAGTTCGAGTCGTACCAATATCTACTCTTTATCTACGCTAGGTCTTTCTTATAGAATTATCAGTACGTCCGTCATCATTTTCTATACACATAGTCTCACGCCCTGAAGGAGTTAGCAGATGTACTTATATTTCACCAGCTTTGGTTTTAGGTGCTACCTTGTTATGTATTTATTTATGTGTGTGTATTTATTCCGGTAAACTTTCGCTAAAGTGCCGTCCGCCGTTCCAGATTCTGTACTGCTATTGAGAATTTCTTGATAGAGTACCTAATACCTGAACCGGATATCGAAACTAGGACTTTGTAATATAATACAACACAATAGCAGTCGCGTTTACTACCTAGTTCTACAGCTGTCGTTAGATTGACGAATTTTACATAATGAGCCTTTGTTTGTTTACTCATATGAGTGTTAGCGTAACTTAACAAATATAGTTTAACTTTAAAAAAAGTTGAAGATACTATATGACAGAAATGAATTACAAAAGGCAGGTAATGACAGCAAGCTCGTCTGGAAGTTTATAGTCAAAGTCAAAGTCAAAAATCATTTATTCATTTAGGTCACAAAGTAACACTTATGATGTAAAAAGTATAAATACATCTCAATCGAAATCTCCTGGACACCTGTTTTACCTATCGTCAACAGCGACTAGTCCTCTCGAGGCATTAGATAAAATAAACTCACACTTTGACAACGTTGGTAAAAACTTAGCAGAAAATGCCCTATCAAGACAGGGCTATTCTTGCCAAAATTTCTCTGAGACCAGGTGGTCTAAATCAAAAATCAGGTGGTTAAAGAAGGTTCTTTACGACACTTCATTTTTTTGTTTTATTAGACACAACGTTGACGAGGTATTAAGGATTATATCTTGTTTAAAGGAAGATTGTGCTGTTGGATGGGACAATAATATATCTAATAAAATACTTAAAAGATTTAAGCATTTACTGGCCCCTGCAAAAACACATATATATTTCAATCATGTTTAAATAATGGAATTTGTTCGAAAATGCTGAAAATAGCTGTTATTACTCCTGTAATCAAATCAGGTGACAGGAAGTGGCGTTCGTGTTCCGCGCACGCCTCTCGATGTCTTAAGAGGGACTAGGTACCCGCTCTGTCGTCGGAGACCAGGACCCCAATTTTGTGTGTTTTTATTGTGTTTGTGAATTTGTGTGATGGTTGTGTGGGACCCACCACGTCCATCGGCGGGTCGAACCTTTGACGGGGTCGCGATTTGAATGCGAGAGCGATCCGCGCGGCCCCGCCATATAGGTGTGAGGAAAACCGCAAAACCAGCGATGGGGAATGTGATTTACACATATCCCCACGACAAAAACAAAAAAAAACTGTTGATGTAATATGTATGATGTAGTGTAAAGATTATTTTTTCTGTCAACAGATTAATATTATTATTATTATATTATATTGACCTTGACCTCAGGGTTAGGCATTCTACCGTGAGTTTACGAGTTTAGTGCCGGGTTGATTTTTCAACATCGTAAGGAAACCTACATGTCTAGGAGTTCTCAATAATGTTCTCAAAGATATGTGAAATCTGCTAACCCGCACTGGGCCAGCGTGGTCGACTATGGCCTAACCCTTCTCACACTGAGAAGAGGCCCGTGCCCAGCAGTGGGACAGTTTAATACAGGGCTGATATTATTATTATATATTATATGATGGTTAAGTTAGGTAATGTTAGTAACACGATTTTATAAAATATAGCTCGGTGATAATATAGTTTTCTAATGGTGAAATAATTTTATAATCGGTTGAGTAATTTTTTAGTTAAATCGATACAAATAAACAAAAAACTAATATTTCCTCTTTATAATATTAGTATATATTTAATTAAATTTTATATAATTAATTCTAAAATGAAATAATCTAATAACCTATATTTACAAACGTACTAAAAAAGATAACATAATTACAAAAACACAAATAGATAGTATATCTTAGTATATATATAATTATGAAAAACTGGAGAATTTATAAGAAATCGTGATATTCATCCGACCGTATACTTCAATTAATGATTTAATCCAACAGTTTCAATAGTTCTGAACGACAATGGTTATTATCATTAAAACTATTCAATCGTAAAATTCGATTCACAAACAGTTTGAAACCTACCGATGTATTGCCATGAGTACCTACGCTCAAAGGAAACAATTATTTTGTACATTCTGTTTAACATTTATTTAATGACCTGAATTAATTTAAACTGATTTGCTCTTAATTTAAATAATTTATTAAAATATATTATATGCGTGTCCTATTCTTTATAAATTTTATGTTAAAGACATCTCCCGCACTTGGCCTAATTCTCATGATGCATAGAAATATGAACCCAATAAAAAAATCGATATTAGACATCTTTATATCTTTACGCGTACCTAAGTAGGTATATCATCGTCATCATCTGTTTATTACATACGTGGCAGATCCTCTTACTTAATTATGATAGATTAAAAAATTAAAAACGTCTCATGTTTATCCTAACTAATATCATAAATGCGAAAGTGAGTTTGTTTATTGTTACGCTTTAACGGCTTAACTACATGACCGATCATCATGAAATTTCGTATATACATTGTCAAGAGAACTGAAAACGACACAGCACATAGGGGCGTAGTAATGTTACTAACCTAGCCTATACTTATGTGAGCGAAGCCGCGGGCAACATCTAGTCTTCGATAATTTCGATAATTGTTGTTGTATAATTACCCTATTTATTTGCTATTTTTGATGTAACACACATTAAAGCGTCTGTTTTATTATTTTTGTTGATCATTATAAACTGCTTCTTTGTCTTAGAATAATATTTACTTTTTCCTTTATAAGTATATATACAAACAAAGCAACATTTTAAACTAGTTATTAATGGCTTCATTAAGAGTAAATGAACAGGATTCCTGCTCTTTGTGTAGATTACTTTCAATTGACTTTTACAATGTTCGTGTGTGTGATATAATTACGTACAAAGTGATTGCTTTACAGCAAATAAGAATAATTAATTAATTAGCTTTCTTAGTAAACCCTAGTAGACAAATCTGTTTCTCTGTTTTCATAGCCGAGATTTGTAGTGAACTTGCCCCTTCCGAGGCATGTCATGTCACGGCACTCGTTCGAATCGCACCTAGGATCACCAGCACCTGCTTGGTGCGCGAACAGTAAATAATAAATATATATTTTCTATTCCACTTTGCGCACCATGGGTCATAGACCATGTAGTGAGAGGTATTAGCGAATAATATATCGATAACATGGCATGCCTCAACTATCCTAGTCAACCTACGTGATTTTTGTACAAATTATATTAACACACAATGTTTACAAAATATATTTTTTAAACAGTTATGTAAATATTTATTATACTATAAATTATATTTTAAGTAAAATAGCATTTAGGTATCGTAATGTTTTTTTAAGTAAATCTGCTAGTGCGCCATATTAAAATACATTTTAAAATATGTTACGGCCCAAGCCAACTAAAATATATCTGAAATTTTACGACGTTATTCACGATATAGCTCTGAAAGCCTTATTTAAATAGGCTATACAAGCAAATCGCATATTTAAAGTAAATCATTATTTTTTTTAGACTGAATACGTAGTCAAGTGAAAGTAAATATTTTCTAACGTTTTGTATGAAGTTTAGTTTATTCAACACACACTGTACCGTCCTCAAATTTGACCACGCCTTTCCGATAGATGTTCTATAACATAAAACCAGCCTATTCAATGTGTCACTTGCAGCCAATAACAGTACCATACATGTACCTGCATTTTGTATTCTGTAGTCTATTGAATAGAATTTTATGAAACATTCTTAGTCTAGTTGATTGTACTATTTATTATTTTTGTAACTTATTGTAGACTAGATTTTGGCTAAGGTTGTCTTAGTCACAGTTGTAGTGGCCTGCCGTTTCATACGGCGATGGCGGCGATACCTCAGCGAGGTCGCGACTGTATGTGAAAATGATTCGCGCGGCCCCGGCGATTGCGGTTTTGTCGAGGAACACCGTTGTAGGTTTAGTCGGTATTCCCGGGAGGTACATTCTCATCGTCATTACCATCTTTTTTTACCCCGGTGCGCTCGACATAGCCCCTCCGCCCGCCCCCGCGGAAGGGTATGCGTCAAAGCATTCTGCCACGTAAAAAACAAAAAGTCGCGGTACTTTTTTCTGCATGAAAGATGTGTGTACCCTATGTCCTTTTCTGTTTCCCTGACAAAGTGTATGCAAAATTTCATGGTCGTGTCCGTCAAATAGTTACCGCGTGAAAGCGTAACAAACGAACAAAGTAACATTCGCATTTATAGCAGTACTTAGAATTTAAATAAGATAATAAATATATCAAAATTTCTTCAGATATGGTTTTAGATCCCTAGATAGACTTGCGACCATCTCAGTGAACTCTAATTAATTCTCAGTAGCAGCGCGAAATCTAAAACTGTCCCGGATTGCGTGCTGGTGCTGTGATTGTCTTGACAGAAAATCCAATAACACATTACCCGTGTAATAGAGAAAGCATAGTACAATATTATTTAAAAAAAAAACGATCCGTGGTTTATATTTTTGCTAGCTGTTAAAATAATATGATTTCGTTAATTTTGGTTATCTTTTAAGTATGTACATAAATGCTTTACTAAATATTTTTATCTCTACTCATTGGCATGTTTTATATGTTTACAAATATTCCTTTAATAAATTAACAGAACAATACAATTTTGTTCACCATCCAAATTTTTAAATTTATCTCAGACTGTAGTAATTATTGCGTTTCTTTTCCTTATTGTTCCTTTTGTTCTATATTAAAGACATCACGCGAAAGATTCTTTAAATATTTTTATTAAAATGTAAAAAAATGTCTATCTTCAATATTTATTGTTTCTAAACGTAATTACTTATCAATGGTAATACAAAACAAGTGTTCAAACTCGATTCTTATCTTTATATTTATACTTTAATCAAGCGATTTTTATTACTTCAGAATGAAATTGTATCTATTGTTTGTATTACCTACAAACTATGTATTCAAACATGTGAAACATATGTCAGCCGTCCTATACAATGTTAGTTATATTAATACGCGAAGCCAAAACTTTGTGCCCCTTTTTTAGAAAATTACGCGGAAGGAGGTGATGCAATTTGGCACAGTTAAAGTTTATATGGAGAAGGAGGGGCGAATCCTAATATTTATATATAAAATATGCATTAGAAATACATTAAATTAATGGAAAAACACTATACGCACACAACCATGCCTATGGCACACTATGGTTACATATATCAATACATCATTATCTTACAGGCAAACTTTGTTCGAATGTCGAGCATTAGGCGACCGCTAGTTAGTATAAATTTATAATCGCATGTAATTACGCTCGTTTTTAAGCTCGAAGGGTTTTTATTCCGGTATGGTATTCTATTAAAATGAAAATACGGATTTTACCGCTTTCTTTATTTTAAAACACAATTATTACATCATTCCGGAGGTATTTAAATACTGCATACTGTTAAACTTTACTATTATTAAAGGTATTTAAATTATCGTACTATGTAGATTAATACTTTTCTGACGTTTCGGTTGCTTTTTAGCAACCATGGTCACGGCCAAAGTCAAAAATAATTAATGTATTTAAGTCACAATGTAAGACTTATGAACGACAAAACTTAATAACCATTAAGCTTAGACGAAGTGATTTTACGTAAGTCTCTGAAGATAAATTTGTATTACGGTAAAGAGTATGCCTATGAGGAGTAATGTGCAAGAAACATACGGCCAATCTTAATTAACAATAACAAAATAATGCCCATTATAAGCGTATCTTGTATGTCGTCCTGAACTTCATTTTGAATATAATATTATCTTGATCGAGTATCCATTTGTTGAATGTCGTGATGTATTTCTATCGAAACAATTATGATGTCATATAAAGGCACATAGCTATATAATATTATTTATCTGTATGCCACAGTACTTGTTACCAGAAATTGCCTTCTCAGCCGAACTACAACACGGAAGCAAGCAAACGGGAATTTTCTGCAGCAAAGCAGACTATTGACTTACTTCCTGAATTGCTGCTCGTGCGAAAGTAAAGATAAATTCTACTGGTGAAAGTTTGTGACGATGTTTTGAGGTGTGTTATTCACTCACGCACAGACTGTTGAATAGATTTGATTGAATCTTCGCACACAGAAAGACCATTCCCTGGATTACCACATAGGATATGTACTTGACTTTTTATCACCGTGTAAGTTTTCATAGGCTTTCGGACGAAGCAATGAGAACAAATTAGTTAATAATTAATACTGGCAATATTATTTCTGGATATCTTGTTTGTCTGCAGAGAAAACCGTCTTTCTGTTTATCACACTTATTTTGTGTCAATGTAAGTCTCACCTGTAGCGATCAAGTTTATATCTAAATACGACTCGACATTCTGTAAGGCGTAGAGCTTAGTATTTCATCATAGGAGTTGGTACAAATGTTGGCTTATGCTCGTATGTAACGCTACACACATGTCGATATTTTTGCGGTCAAACATTTTTCAACTAGCACTCCTATATAAAGTGTTTTAGTTAGCAGAGAATTAAAAGGCTTAAGCTGATGTTCAATGTTACGGTATATTTATGTATAAAATAATCATGGGAGAGCACTCACAGACTCAAACGTAGTTTTAATTATTTTTTCATACCTAATATATAGTATCGTACTACATAATAATATTAACTTTGAAGTATAAAAAATACTATTACGCCATCAGGGATATAATTTAAAACGTACATTCAATATTCACAAAGGCCTTTGTGGAACTTTAAATAACATTTTTCACTGGCTTAAAACAATATGAAAGTGATATACGTATTTTAATAAAATTATGATATGAAAACTAAAATAATTTTCTTTTAGAATTTGTCCTTATAGGTATAGATTTACTATTCTGTTTTTTTTTTACTAGGTATAAGTAACAATGAAACTAAGCATAGGTTTCATGTTTAGTTTCATAGTTAACATATACTTTAATTTAATTGATTGTATTAATAACATACAATTAATAACATACAATCAATCAAATTTCAAAGTGAAAGTTTGTGGAGATGGTTTTTACTCAATCATACGTAACCGATAAAACGGATTTAGATTATATACAGATGCCTATGACCTGGATTAAACATAGGATGGAAGAGGCATTCAATATACGTGTACCTAGATTAAAGGTAATACCAATACAGCCGATTTATTAACAAACTTTACTCGTTATTACCTACAGGAATGTCAATAAACATTCCTTCACACTAATCCGCCCTTTCCTCATTGTAATGTAATACATTATCGCCATAAACAATCACAAATGCGCACATAAAGCTGAAAATAGTCAACCATATAGCCGCTCGTGGATGTCGAAAAGAAGGCTAAGAGATTGTAATAAGTGTACGGACAGCAACAGGCTGCTATAACATCGGACAAATTAAACTCACTCAATAATGATCGATTTGATTGATATCCATATATAGAAATCGGGATTAGACACCTGTGAGTAACTATTTTACATAGATAGTCATAATAAGGGGTAGGCAGAGGGGTGCATTACAACCACGTACAATGTTGCTGTCTCCGTGCTGCAATTGAGAATTACTTGGGACAGAAATCCGAGTGGTCAATAGCACTAGGTCATTTATTAGCTGTAAAAAATACCACTCAGAAAGACAACTTTATTAATTATGTTATAACTTACTTCAGCCCGCGGCTTTACTCGTAAGCTGATTGCGGGATAAAAGTTTCATGTGTTTATCCAGAGCATGGTCTATCAGTGTGCACAAGTTCAATCCAAATCCATTTAACGAGTTACGTGTGACTGACTAACAAACATTCGAATAAAAAACTGGATATAAATTTGATTGTCTTAGGTTGAATGTTAAACATTATATAGCTACCTCAGGGATCACTAAATTTATTTTCTCCGTGACCCTGATATGAGCGAGTCTTGCAAATTGATTATTAAGAATAAGTAGGTATGAGCGCTGTGTCTGGGTCTGGTCGAAGGACCAAAGTAAATTAGTACAAATTATTCGATCACGCCCCCTAGCGATTAGAAATCCACTGTAAGGACAAAATAGAAACCGAATTCTTTTTGCTCATAATAATTGTAGGCCGAAATTTTTGGTATAGTACGTACCTACATGATTTTCATATAGTTTTAGACAATGAACATATTTTCTCGATGCTCTACTTTGAGCTCATTCTGCGTAAATAGAAACACCAAAGATTAAATTATGTTCGAGTACTTTGAAATAACTAATTACACTTCAGAACATCGAGACAACTACCATCTTAGTCTCCCCGTGAACATGACTGCTGTAAAACAACCGAATCGTCGGGGCAAAGTGTAAACTTAAAAATAAATAGTTTTAATTAAATGAAATAGCTTAAATAGTAGTAAAGTTTAATAATAGTAATGTTAGAGTTTTCAAATATATGTGATACAAGTGTTTAAAGTAAAATAAACAACGCCACAAAATCCGTATAAAGTTGAAATTAAACTGCTATATACGGATTATATCGCGTTGTTTATTTGACACGTTATTACAAAATTTTGAAAATTGTTACACTACTACTACTATTAAACTTTACTAATGTTTAAGCTAATTAAATTATTATTAAACTATTTAGATTTAATTTATTTTTACACTTTCCCCGACGTTTCGGTTGCTTTTCAGCAGCCATGGTCACGGGGAGACAAAAACAACGCGATAAAATCCGTATATAGCAGTTTAATTTCAATTAATAATATTCGCGTAAATAGAAGACAATATTCCGTATAAAGTGTTCCATTTCAGTGATTAAATATTTAATTATCACTTGTTTTAACGTAGAAATAAAATGTTGTAAGGAAACCTGCTCGTCTGAGAGTTCTCCATAATGTTCTCGAAGATATGCGAAGTCAGCGTGGTGGTGCACTATAGCCTAACTCTTTTCACACTGAGAAACGTGCCCAGCAGTGGGACAGTTTAATACAGAGCTAATATTACAGGATATACTATAGGAAACTCAATGTGAATATTTTCACAGTTATATTCCTGGAGGTCTAACTTAAAATCAGGTGAAAGTATCATCTTGATAAGCTGCCTAGAAGTCAAGTATTATGTGTGAAGGTCAGCTTCTTATTACATGTGAAGTAGGAAAATATATATTCGTACCTACTTCTAAATTCCACGTGAACCAATTTGTGTGAAAAAGCTGCTAAAATAATAATAATATATGTCGGTGTATGGTGTATGGTTGTCGTTTCAGCTTACGGTCTCTGTACTGCAAAATACTACCACCAGTATCGATAGATGGCGTTGTACCGGAATCCTGAATCGCGCTATGGTTTCGTTACCGTCGTCGGTATAAAACCCTGAACGAATTATTAGTGATTGAAGAAAGAAGAATGTGATTTCAAGAAAGAAACGTGTGATAAGAATTTTTGAAGTCCAGTGTTTCGACGCTGTGACAATTATCACAAAATATTGTCAGTGATGTATGTACATACATAACTGAGTGTAAAACAAATTTCCAAAATAATGCGTTACCTTTATGAATTTCCGACACTTTTTAATAAGTATTAAATATTTATTACTATTGAAATAAAACTACTGTTTACGGATTATATCACAATTTAATCAATAATGTTGTGGTTTTCATACTAACTTATAAATCAATATTTTTTAAATAGCCCAGTCGTTTCCATTTTTTTCATGTATACTTGAAATTAGGCCTCTATGTTTTGCCTAAAATAAAATAAAATGTTACATCATGTTAAATATTTATAAACTTAAAATTAAAAAAATATACGAACTTTTCGAGTCCGTGAGTGCTTTCCTATATAACTATGTACAACATCAGTAAAGCCTTTTTAATACTCTGTGAATTAAAACACTTTATAAAGGACAGAGAGCTAGTGACCTTTGTAGAAAAATATCAGGCCTATAATCTCTGTATCCAAACTTAAGTAGGCCGGACACATTTGTAACGTTATATACAAGCTGTAAGCCAACATTTGTGCCAACTGACTACCGTGATATGTTAAGCGGCCTTACAAAAAGCCGAGACGAGGCTAGAGAGATGAACTCAATTCCTACATGACAAGTGTGAAAAAAAATACGACGGTTTTGTCCTGTAGACGGACAATGTATCCTTTTACCTGAACCTAACATAAATGTAAAATCAGTAAACTTAGTAAACTCACTTATCCTTTGATGTCCATAAGTGTTACTTTGTGACCTAGATGAATAAACGATTTTTGTTTCCAGTACTATATTATTAACTATACTTTCTGCTCATTGCACCGGCTGAGACGAGACCGTGAAAAAGAATACCGGGATGTAAAGTCAAGTATCCTATGTTTAATCCTGGTCCTGGTCGTTCTGTGTATCAAAATTCATTTAAATCTGTTCAAACATCGGTGCGTAGTGAGTAACAAATATCGAAACATATTCACAAACTTTCACATCTATAACATCAGTAGGATATATCTTAGCTTTCGCACTAGCAGTAGTTTAGGAAGTAAGTCTGCTTTGCTGCAGAAAATTTCCGTTTGATTGCTTCCGTGTTGTAGTTCGGCCGACGAGGCAATTTCCGGTAAGAAGTATGTGCTTTTATATGAGATCATAATAGATTCGATAGAGATACATCACGAGACTCAACAAATATCTACCTGATAAAGATAATATATTCAAAACTAGGTTCAGAACGACTATCAAGGTAAAATTTTAAATTATAATGGTTTTCTTTGTATTATTTAATAGTTGAAAAGGCTCGTCGTGAATTTCTTGCACGTTCCTTCTCACAAGCTAACCGTTTTCCAAAACCTAGCTGCTAACCGAAATGTATCTTCACTAGTTTAGAGAAACTAACCACTAAAACTCGGCGTACATAAGCGTTTCTTTATGACCTATAATATTAATAAATAAAAATATTTAAATAAATGAGTTTTGATTTTAGCTTCTTTTCATACAACATGTCGCGCCATTTTTTGCGATAATGGCTTATATACATAATTGAATTACTAAATGAAATTTGCTAATTGAAAATATGCCGTCGACATACATATGTATTTAACATCAAAACAATTTCACAAATACTACAATTGAATTCTAAAATAACAGAAAACTCTTAATTGACCCTGCGAGAGTGTGGTGAAAAAAAGGAACAATAAGTATGTGGCAGGGTATGACATCGCCGTTTACAAAATTGGTCGTAAAACTTGATTTATAAGAAAATACGTTATTTTAATAATGTTTTATTATAAAAATACTATATTATAACGTATTAAAAATAAAACACTTGTGCCATTTTTTATTTTTTTTATTTTACTAAACTAGAAACAAATCACTAATAATTTCAAAGAAAATGTTCACACTCGCCTAATAACTGCAAAGGAAATAAAGAAAACAATTTTTCTATAAAATACTTAAACATACGTTAGAAAATGAAATACGTAACTATGTAAACTAAATAAAAATAACAATATATCTTAGAAACATCTTAGGAACTGAAGTTCAAAACAGTGCAATTTTTGCAAAAAGCCTTACCACAGCTTGCGTATTTTGTCTTTCGATTCTTTTTCTACGGGCACTCTACAATATTTTGAGTTGATAAAAGTGATTTGGTGATCTGGGAAGAAATTAAAAAAATATTGGAATAATTTTTTAGTCTTTTCGCAGCTTTAGGTGTTTGTAAACTAAAGTTAATCCTAAGTTACGGATGAAATCGGTTCGTTGCATTGACAGCAGCTATATTCAACATCCCGTAATAAATTTCTGCTTGAGAGTAGTAGAATGTTATTATCTGGGGCTATTCCTGGTCTCCCGTAGCGCTATCAATTTTATTTTCACCAGAACTCTTCCCATTGGAAGTATTTTCTAGTACTTCAGCATGACCCGATGTCGGTTTTCTTCACAGTCAACATCCATTTTCTATTGAAATTTACAATACAACTAAGAAAGTAAGCTAAAATAGCAGAAAAGATAACATTAGTTTTTGTTACGAATTATATACACCAGCTATGTGGCAGGGTATCACATACCCGAACGCAGTTTGCAAGCGTATAACTCGAGCGCAGGCTGTCGTGACACTGCGATCACGCCACTATCCCCACTATCTCGCACTTCTTTAACTCCAGCTACTCAAAGCGACAACAAGGTCATCACAAACAAAAACTACCGACAAATACGTAACATGGTGGGTATGACATACCCTGCCACACTCTCGCCGGGTTATATTTTCTTTTGAACATTACAAGATTGAGCACCTATTTTGTATTAATATTCGTGAGTAATTATGTTAACAAACGATAATTAACGAAAGTAGACATCTGCAGATATCAAATTTAAATTTTCTAGGGAATCTATTGCGCAGAACTCTTGAATACAAAAGCAAAAGGAAAATACAGAAAAAGTTTAGCCATAATTACTACAGTCGGTGATATATGTATTTAAAGAGGTTGGATAATTATTAACACTTTTATGTACTGTATGCTTTATACGGACCATGGCAGGTAAGAAGCAGCCAAAACGTCGGCGAAAGAGTAAAAATATTTTTTTACAAAAATAGATATAAGGTTTAAAAAAGTTGTTAAATCTCAATGTATAACATTCGCGTACATGTAACACAATATTTTGTATCACTATTTATTTACAATTATGTAGATATTTTTATAACCTATTATAAATTATATTGTTGCACAATTTATGAGAGTTTTTTAGGTAAATTGAATAACAGGAATCAGGTCAAATTGAACATGTGATAGTAAATAAAAGATATCAATAAATATGACTTGTTATATATAATTAAAGATTATCCTACTAACCTGTTTGCGATTTAAATTGCAATGAAACCCATGTAACGTTTAAAGTGGAAAAAGTGAAAATTTTACGTGCAACATCGATTTCTATTTGCTCACACCTGGCATCGGATTTTCATACCACTGCACTAAAATATCACGTTAGAATCTTAAATTTATTTTTGCTACAAGTATTTTTGCTGCAGTCAAATGAACTGGAAACTTTTGTCAGAAATAGAACTCCTGTTAGTCAGTATGGGTATTAGTTTTTGATTTATACTTTGTATGGTTTAGATATCGGTTTCACTTATACCTATCCCTAGGTTACAAAGTTTCTATCAATGGTGATACTCTTAATGAACACCGAATTGAAAAAAAGGCAATGACTTCTCCATCAAGTAGCAAATTAATAATTATCTTATCTTATCTTATGTGGGGGCCAGTCAGTGCAGACCGGCGACACTTCGACCCAGTGGGATCTTTTGTGTCGACACTCTCCCAATAACGACCGCCATAGATGTTCATGGCAGCCGGGACCGACGACTTAACGTGCTCTCCGAGGCACGGAGCAGGCGATAATTGTCAATCAATACGCACATAATTTCGAAAAGTCATATAACTTCAGAAAGTCAGAGGTACGCGACGTGCTTCGAACCTGAGACCCTCTGCATTGCAGTCTGTTGGTCTCCCCACTGAGCTATCGCTGCTCTAAATTAATATTTAAATAAACCATATCACGTGAAAGATGTCACTGGCTCATCTATTAACCAAACGAATGTTATAAAGCTGTTAAGAAGATTTCTGGCGCATTTATTCCGATTAGAAAAAATATTTTGCATTTAGTAGTCTGTTTATTGTTGAACGATATAGGAAGTATAATCATGCTGTGAGCCGCGGGAGCGGAATAATAATCATAAACAAAAGAGAAACCACGGTGACAGCTAGTCTTTAATATTTTACTAATTGTATTTTCGATAAATTATAAATTATTATATAGACTTGTGCCTGCATATGATCACAAAGTTAAATCTTAGGTTTTACGCAATAGCAAAATCGCAAAGCGTTTAACTAAACATTACCAGACTCTGTGCTGCTACTGAAAATTGCCTAATAGATAAACCAAAGAATTCTATGCTCAACCCAAGAATCGAACCAAATCATAAACAAACATAGGTAAGTGTACTTTTGTGCCACGGTATGACCAAGGCGGTCAGTATAAAATACTATTTAACTAAATTTTGCTAAAATTAAACTACTATATACTAATTTTATCGCGTTGTTTATTTGACACTTTATTACATAATTTTGAAAAACTGTTACACTACTACTACTATTAAACTTTACAATTTTTTAAGCTAATTGAATTATTATTAAAACTATTTAAACTATTTAGATTTAATTTAATTTTACACTTTCCCCGACGTTTCGGTTGCTTTTCAGCAGCCATGGTCACGGGGAGACTAAGATGGTAGTTGTCTCAATGTTCCAGTGTAGTTATTTCAAAGTACCCGAACATAATTTAATCATTGGTGTTTCTATTTACGCAGAATATATATAGTAGTTTAATTTCAATGAATAATATTCGCGTAAACAGAAGACAATATTATGTAAATTTTGCTGTTAATATAATATATAGTTTGTCTTTTTGTGGAGCACAACGGTCACTATTAATTCATTGATCTTACTCTGCGAGAATGCCAGCGTTGTGGATATACTGCAACATTGCTGACGCAGGACCTTATTTGTTCTATAGGTACTTTTGGTTGTGTTTCCTGTTACCTTATATTATGAGCGTGGAACAAATAAAATTATTTTCTTTCTTTTTTTCTTTCTTTCTTCTTTCTGGTGCAATCTGCACGGAAGGCGTAGTGGTTTAAGTGATCGCCTCGTCACTGCGACTAGACTAAGTGTTGTGGTTTCGATCCCCACACGAGACAAACATTTGTGTGATCGACAATTTATTATTCCGCGTCTAGTTGTTCTTTATGTCCGTTATTTGAATTGTTGTAAAGTCCTCCTCGAATCGTCGCGACACAGGAATTGTTACTAGTGAGGGAGTAGTTGTTTTAAAAAAAAGTATTTAATTTCTTTAGATTTCTAATTCTATGAATCTAGCATATTTGTCTTGCCTCATTCACTCAGACTACATTATTTTATACTAGGTATGTTAAAGGCAAATAGTTTTCAGACATTCACATTTCTTTACCTAAAAATAAAAAAAGGTTTGGATACTTCTAAACATTGGTCTATTATCAGAACATAATATTATAAAACAAAGCCCCGCCGCGTCTGCGCATCGCTCTTGCGATAAACTCCACAACTACTGAACGAATTTCCATGCGGCTCTCACCAATAGACATAATGATTCATGAGGAAAGTTTAGATGTATAATAAATTAAGGTTTTGTTCTACCCACGTGAAGTCGAGACGGGTAGCTAGTTTATAATACAGCAATATTTTAAAGGTTAAATGGAAACACGAACACAGTTAAAACGTACTTAGATTATTGGCAGTAATAGCATGAAGCCTTGAACTATGTCTGGTCAAGCCTATTATCATACGACAAAAGACTCACCTTCTATAACGTCAGACCTACATATTCCCGGCGAAAATGCTACGAGTTTGGTGTAAGTTGATTTATTCGTTTACCTTTTATTTAGATAAAGACGGAACAACATAAAGACGCGTAATCGTTGTCACATTTTTATACGACAATAAATGTACCGTATTTCGTGCACAGATTTTAATAGAAAATTGACACCTTATAAATGAAAATATAAATTTAAAAAAACAAATGTACGTTAATAAAATTATACTATACGGGCGATTAGTGTGTGTAACTATATACACACTTATCGCCTATGTAATTTTTGTGTAATATATTTAGTGAAATATATAATAAAAAATATATTACTAGATTTAAACAAAATACCTACATACTCGTAGCTACTAGTAAGAAATTTATACTCAGTGAAGTTTTAAACTAATCAATAATAATAATAATATTCTACACATACACACGACACCATCTAGCTCAAACTAAGCAAAACTTGTACTATCAATTACCACAATATGACACTCTCTTCAAAGCTCCTGATTTTGGCAAATAAAATCAAGCGAAGGAATATCTTATCCGTCCAAACTAAACTTATAAGTTCGAAGATAATTTATTTTTATCGTTTATATTGAACTTCCGGACTTTCGGGGCAAATTGGATGTTCAAAAATATTCAATTTGGCGCCAAACTTTATCTCTAACTTTTGCTGTTTGTTATATTTCACAACTAAATTGTCGTGAAAATATATAAGGAAGCTCTCTATTTTCGTATAATGTAATTTATTTGAAGTTTGTTAGTTTTAATTTAGTTTTCACTTAGTTACTGAATGTCTGGTTTTTGTTTTTCGAACTGATAGTTTCCAAAGAAACGAGCAACAATTTATAAAATTTTACCGATGTACAATGATAACCGTAGAAAATTGATCTCTTTGCTTTGCTTTGTTTTTTCAATTAATAAATGTGAGTTATATATAAAACAGGTCATTATATAATATTGACTTCTATTTACGCGAATTTTATTAATTAAAATTAAACTACTATATACGGATTTTATCGCGTTGTTCATTTGACACTTTTTTTACATAATTTAGCTACTACTATTAATATTTATCTATTAATATTATTTAACTACAACTATTAAACTTTACAAATTTTTAAGCTATTAAATTATTAAAACTATTAAAGATAAAAGATAAAAGATAATTTATTTTGCAAATATGGGTACAAAAAAGGTGATAAACATGTTATGGTGTTCAGCCACGTTTTACCAATCGGCATGCAAAACCATTAGTGTCATACACATTCAATTTAAAAACTAAATTAAAATACTGAAAATAAAACAAAATTAGGTCTTAACTTAATCTTATCTACATTAATAATAGGAAAAGTAAAATCCCTCTCATTTAAAAAATCTAAAACACTATAGTAGGCTTTATTAAGTAAGAATTTACGCAGCGTCTTCTTAAAAAGCAATGGGGGCAGATCTCTCCAACTCTTAGGGCATTTATTAAATATTAATGGTGCCATGCAAAAGACACTTTTGCGCATAAATGTTGTACCCGCACTATGAAGACATATCCTGCTGTTATCTCGTCTATTACGTGGGACTACGTCATCTAACCGTTTGAAACGATCCGGATTAGTTTTTACAAATACCACTATCTCCTGATTTTTTTTTTTTTATTTATTTTTTATTGCCATCTGTAGCAGACGAGCAAGTGGTCCACCTGATGGAAAGTGGTAACCGCTGCTCATGGACTTCAGCAATGTCAGGACACAGCAAAGTGGCTGCCTACCATGAAAGAAGAACTCTCTTTAAACCTCGTTTGAAAAAGGACATATCATAGCGCTCGGGAAACACCGAAGCAGGCAGTTCATTCCAGAGCTTGCAAGTACGTGGGAGAAATGATCGCTGGAAGCGTACCGTCCTGGATTTGAACGCTTCCAGGTGATATGGATAAACCCTACTTCGTTGTCGAGTGGTACGATGATAGAAAGGCAAGGTTAGTAATTTGTATTTTTTTAATACCGGCACGCAACTGTCAGTAGGTTTCATTTCAAACATTGATCTTACGCATCTCTTTTGAGCCTTGAACGCCGTGTCTTTTTCTGTTGAGTTGCCCCAAAATATGACGCCATAACGTAGATGGGATTCCACTAAACCATAATAGGCAGTTAATAATGCCTCCACACCTATTATAGATGACAATGTGTGTAAGGCATAAGCAGATTTACTTATTTTTTTGCACAAAAGTTCAATATGAGATTTCCAATTTAGTTTTTTATCTATGCGGAGCCCTAAAAATGTTGTTGTTTCTACCTCGTCTATAGTTTGACCATCATAGAATATATTTAGGTTACTTTTACTGTTAATCCATTGGCTAAAGTGCATTATTTTAGTTTTAGTTAAGTTAATTTGTAAGTTATTGTTATCTAGCCATTTTACTATTAGATTTATAGAGTCATTTATGTCATTTTCATATGTCTCAATATTTTTACAAGGTATCGTTAAGGTACTATCATCAGTGAATAGTGTCAAGTTCTGTTGGATGGCTTTCGGTAGGTCGTTAATATATAATATGAACAAAAGAGGACCAAGAACGAGTGTTCTAGAGGGGAGACCCTCTGGCACACCAAATGAGACTTTACGTTCTGTGGATTGATAAACAGTTTCACGTTTAGTTTTCATGTTGATTTTGTTTATTTCTGTTACTTGAGTTCTATTTTGTAGGTATGATTTAATGAGATTGTTGATATTTCCTCTAATGCCATAAGCTTCAAGTTTATTTAGGAGTGTACCATGATGCATATAGTCAAAGGCTTGGGTCATATCACAAAATATACCGCAGACCGGTTTTCTCTTATCCACGTTATATGTAACCTTGTATGAAAAATCATAAATGGCCATATTAATTGTCCTACCTAGTCTAAATCCTTTCTGCTCTTTGCACAGAATATTTTTTTAAAATAAATGTATTCAATGACTTGTAAATGTATTTCTCAAATATTTTAGTAATTACAGGTATAAGTGATATGGGCCGATAATGGGCCATCACCTCTCTGTCTTCTTTCTTAAATAGTGGCTTGACGATCGCTACTTTTAACGCATTAGGGAACACACCTTCGCTAATGCTGAGGTTAATTATATGACTTATGTGTCCACAGATTTCATCAGTAACATGTTTTAGTATTTGAGTAGCAATACCGTCATATCCCACACTACTTGTATTATTTAGAGCCATGACAATTTTTTTTATATCATTCGGTATACTAGGGGCCATGAACATTGATTTGTTATTGAAATCTACTGTACACATTTTAGGTCTGCAATTGGCATCAAGTTTCGCCTGTATTTTGTCAAAAAAAAATATTATTAAATGCTTCTGCTTTGGGATTTGAAATGACGTCGTTATCTATTTTAATTTTATTTATATTAGGTTTAGGTAAGTTATATTTTGCACGATTGATAATTTGCCAGGCGGTTTTAGATTTGTTTTTTGTAATAAGTAAGCACTGTGTTTTTCATATTTAAAATGGTAACTTTTACTTTCTATATATAAAACTGGTTTCTTTAGATATTGCACTGTTATTCGTGTATGAAATTGACATTACACAAGAGTTAGGTACCTAAAATCAAACAATAATAATAATAATATTCTACACACATTCCACATACACACAACACCATCTAGCCCAAACTAAGCAAAGCTTTTATTATGGGTACTAGACAATGGATAAACATACATATTATATACTTTTTTTGTAAATACATACATATTATACATAGAATCATCCAGACCAAGACAAACATCCATGTTAATGCACACAAAAGTTTGACTTATGCGGGAATCGAACCCGCGACCTCAGGCATGGTAGTCGGTTACACTAACCATTACGTCATCGAGGCGAGAACAAGCAGCCGAATCAAATTGCCTGGCATCAGCGTACCATAAGTAGAATAATAGCTAACGCAGTTGCCTAATTTGATCTCCATGTACCGCCTTCTGTTTAATTCTTTTAATATTATGTTAATTACATTATGTAAGTATGTATGGAGATTCAGATAAAACATTTATCTTTCTTTCTTTCTTAATAAATCTCTATGATTGTTCTATTGGCACTGTATCTGAATTACGTGGAGATGCCTTTTGAGACATTGCCATTATAATAAATGAAGACAAGACCACGTTCGTGATTAATCCCTGCTTAATAGTACAGTTGTTAAAGATTATTGTCTATTTGTTCATTAACACGTAACAAAGAATCTACATAGTTCTTGGCGTAGATAGTATAGAAGTCCCAGGATGACACGGACAAGTTTATATTTAGGAATAATCAGAACAATAGTATTATATACTTTTACTATTATGCTAATTTATTTAAAATTAATATGTAACCTCAATTTTTTTTTTTGAATAAATGATCTGAATCTTTTGCTGTGGGTTATTTCGCGTTAAACCATGGGAGCAAATCTGGGCGTAAAAGCTAGTTTAAAATAAAATTAATTAAGTTCCACTTTCTATTTTATAACGATATCTTATATACGCATAACTACGCTACATACAAAATAGAGAATTGTCGGAAAGGGACAGTGCATAGTGTTGTCGATGTAATGGTAAGGATAGAGCGTCGCGTCCCGTTCAGCATGTATCAGACAAAATAACAATAATATAACACACTCTCTCACACGATTCGCAGCGTTCAACTTCTAATAGTTCAAAGTCCAAACAGTTTATGTTGATGTGTCGCTGTGTGTACTGTGTTTTAGAATCATATACAATATTTTAACAAAAACATTATTTCTACTTACTTATTTGAACTACTGTTATTCCGTTTTTAATTTCTTTTTGATTTATCATGTATATTTGTTTTTAATCATAAGTGTTGTATACACCTGTAAAGGCATTTTACCTTGTACCATTCCCTTACTGTTTTAAATTATAATTGTTTAGTGATGTGTCGATGGTGTAACTTTAAATAAATAAAATAAATTAACGAGTGATTTAAACTCACTACTAGACGTTCAACTGAAATTAAACAAGGGCAACTATTATACTATGTCAAACATACTGAACATAATCGAATTATATGGGCACAGTACTGTTTTCTGGATGTAAGGTACCCCATGTCCTTTGCTGCACTCGTGACATAGTGTACGCGAAATATCATGATGATCGGTCAAGCATAACAAACAAACTCACAAACGCATTTATAATATTAGTTATAATTAAATACTACATGTATTTAGTTATAACTAATATTAGTTATAATTTAGTTTCCCAAACAAACGAATACTCTGAATCACATTGAACTCTGCGGACGCATGATAGCTCATCATAGCAAGCATGCAGTGAACTGAACAAGATTACATCCTCAGCCAACACTCTTTATGATTGAATAAACATTACGCATTCACGGTTATATTACACGTTTGAAATAGGAGACGATGGGCACAAACTTTTGGTGTCGGTTATTTTACACCACTTACGATAAGCAGTTTTCGAAAGACGCGTCGAGTTTAGGCTCTTCCGTTTTGTGTTGCGGTTCAACGATGAGGGTATAAGATGCGGATGGAATTTACTTGGGCTCATAATACGAACAAACTCTTTATTGTGCTCATTTCCTTTTTAATATTTTTCTATGGATGACCGATAATTCTGATGTTAAAGATTGTATAAATTCTGATGTTAAATACATACGAATTTGATTAATTTGTCTTGCAATTATTCGTTTATTTTCAAAGATACATACATAATTGTGAATAAGGAATTACATATGTAATATATTAGTAGTAAAATTTATAACGGGTCACAAATAATTAAAAATCGCTGAGCTGCCAGCCTCTCTCTCCTCAGCTGAGTGAAAGATCACACTGGTAGCATAATTATACTGGCAGTGTAGTGCCTTCTTAAAGAGTCTTAAAGTCTTACTTATTGCATACATAAGATAAGTATATTATGATGGAATTCCTTACCAGGTTTTAGCAACAATTTCACTCGCTTTTCTATCTCTTGTAGGTTTATCTTGAGACCTAGCTACAATACTATTCGCAAGTAAGTAATAATATAAGTATAACTAAGAAGTTTGCAAACATAACTCTGTGATAAATTTGATATAATTTCTAGATTAACTTAATTTAGAAATAGGTTTAGAAACTTAGATTAATTAGCTTTTAAAACTGGGACTCTAAATTAACAAGCTAGGCAATTTCATTATATTAAAATATTATATACCTACACTCCTGAACGACAATAAGTCTAATCTAACTTCTAAATAATTAGGTTCTAGTTACGCAATGATACCTGTTATTAACTATCAAATAAGTTGATGACATCATCAATAATACGTGTTATCAACAGTCAAATATGTAGCGGCATTAAATTTATTAACATACATATATGTATGCACTTCAAGTAGAATATTAGTTTGTACTAATTTCTATCGTTTATCTCTAAAGGTCGATTAATACTTCAAACTTCTAATTTAGAATTATACATAAAAGACACGTCCACTATATTCGAAATTCACTAGCTACATGTATGTTTAGGTTCCACGTTATAGAAAGTCCTACTACCGTCTATCGGGTATATTTCTATAGTCTGGATTGCTGTTGAGAATTTTCTTACAGAAAAACCCAATAACTCTTTGCCCAATCCATGATCGAACTTAGGACCTCGCGATTCTACATAAACAACGTTACTATATAGGATACATTTTTACAGGATTTCTGGTAAATCGCCACTAAAAAAGAAAGTCCTCTTTTACTTTGAGAGATGCCGTAAAAGTTGCTCAATGTAGAATTATATTATAATATAAAATTTCCTTAAGGTCACGAAGCCTTTCTATATTTACATCAAATACAACTTCATCGATTCCAATTACATTTCAACCCCAAAAACAGTTCGGATCTGTAATTACATACCTTTCAGATTGAAATTTGAATTGACATGATTGGAATAAATTTCCCTTTTCTCACATTTACATCTAAAAGTATCGACACCTCATTGGCATTTTGAAGGTGAACAAATTTCATTCGTGTTCAAATCAAAGAAACTGCTTCTGTAAAAAATAGCCACTTTATTTCTTAAATGGTTCCTGGAAAATAAATTCCAAAAGTTCAGTTTAATAGAGCGAATATTTATAAATTAGGAACTAGAATTTCGCTCAGAGAAAAATTTAAGAATATAGGTACTTTAACTGCAGCATCACAATATATTTATTTTAATATTATGCACGTCCGTCAAAATATACATTTATACATAAAAAATAGTGACATACATAACATCAATACTAGAAATAAAAATGATGTGTTCCATTCTACCGTCTACATAAGGTTCATGGTTCCTTCATGGGTCTTGGTATACTTGGTATTTTTATAATAAAATGCTGACCAATATTCTAGAATTGCAAGATACATTTAAATTTAAACTTAAAACTGGCTTCATTTCTAAAGCATATTATAATATAGATGATTATTTGAATGACAAACATCCATGGCACTAATATTTGCATCAGATCATAGGACGTTAAATGACAAATACTAACACTTGTTTTTTTTAAATATATGTTTTGTGTTTTTTTCTCTTGTATATTTACACCTTGTTTAAGTTAGAATTTACATTTTTGTTACACTCAGTCGTATTTTAATCAAGAAGAATGTGCAATGAAGACAGCTCGTGATCATGGACAGTTCCGTAAAGTTTTCTTTTTGAGTCTTATTCTGAGTTCGCGTGCCAAGGACCGTCATGCTCACTCAAATGTCATTGCTTGTGGTGGAGTCATGGACCGAGTAGTTCCCTTCCCTTCAATATGTCAAGAGGGGCGATGGCTGGCCCATGTGTCGTACTCGTGAACGGGTGCTACTTGTGGTGACTGGTCGACCTTGGTATCGTGGAATTCGATAATTTACTTACTACATTTTTATTTAAACAGTTAGATTAAACTACGGACTATAATCATGCCTTGTCTTGATTATTTCTGTATATGTAAGTAGATGCTCCTATTTACCATACTGTTGCTTTAGAGGCTACCATCAAATTTTATTAAATGCTTGAGTATCAGTAGTAGTTCATAGAGAAATGGTTGCAGCACCTTACAGCTCTTATGATTTGTAAACGTAAAACTTGGCGATTAAAAAGTGTCGCCATGAGATTCTTGCCCGTTCTTCTCATGAGCCCTACACCCTTACTCTGCTGAACGTGGTAGTACTGAAATGTAAATTCACAGTTCTTTTTGTGTAACTTTGACATTCAGTGTTACAGTGTCATCTTGTAACCTAAATTGAAAGAAATTATTCTGAATTTTGAATTTTTTACTTTTATTTGTGTTTATTTGTATTGCGTAAATTATATATTATGAATGCTGACCGAAATTGTAAAATGTTTGTTATGAATTATTGTTACTTTCTGAGGATTTCAAGAAGATCTAGTGCTGTCTAGCCGAACAGCACAGCAATAAAGCTGTAAGCTGTTACTAATCTGTTTTATCTTACTTAATAAATATTATACATGTGAATATGAGTTTGTTGGTTCGTTCATTAACATCTCGACCGATCATCATACAATTTCACATAGACGTTGTCAGTGGTACTGAAAAGGACATAGTCCAGAAAAGAGTAACATAGGGTACCTCCTCCAGGAAAATTACTGTTTACGACGGTTAGCGAGTATTAAAATATTTTTCTGTGTGTTTGCTCACACTATTTACCACAATCCCTAAGCTAATGTGGATGTGATAAATAGTGTGAGCACTAAATCTCACTTAAGATCAGGTGAGATCGCGGTCAAACGCTAGCCTATTAGAGTACAAAAAAAAAAAAAAAAAAAATTGTTGATGACAGTGGTGTATTCAAATAGGCTTGGGCTAACTCCAGTCTCAAAGTGTATCACAAAATGAATAAGAAACTAGTATAAACAGGATTATGCAAAGTAATTGACAAACAAAATATTTCTTGAAGTAGAAGGCTAAAATAAAAGTAGGTCTTATAATATCAGACATAATAAAATATCTATTATGTTTAACCACCGGTGTTCCGTCGCGGTTGGAAAGGTTAAGAACAGTTAGAGATGTATAAGAATAAATAGTTACGATATCTAACTAAGAATTGAATTTCATTTCGGATGACGCGTGTTTGCGTGCAACAAATCACAAGCATGGCTAATAGACTTTATATAATGGGCTAGATACGTAATATGTCTACAGTAAGTTGTTCTAGGGATATCCTTAATCTCGTCCAGGAATCGCCGCCCGCAGAGACTACATCTCTGGATTGGGCACTGCTGGGTGGGTTGCTGATGTAGTTTCAGGTCCAGCGACCCACCCACCATACAAAGCAGCGAGCTGGCACACCTTAGTGTACCGAACCCGAGACTTCGAGCCCACCGACTAAAAAGCAGGTGGGCTCGAAGTCTCGGGAATGCCCGACATAACCTTCAAGCCTCCCCTGGTGGCGAGAGGGCATCCGGAGCATTTCCCAACGTAAAAAATAAGATGTACTTAGTTTGTATTTATATTTTGTATCCACAATACACTCTCTACTCTAACAAATAATATTCTTAAAAATAAAAGTGTTCTTAATACATATGTATAATATAACGTCAGTTGTGAAAGACTAACCTATTAACTAAACACTAAAGCTTTACTCTGAAATAGCACTAAACTTGTATCTTATATAGGTACCACAAAATGACGAACTTTGCCGAGAGTATTTCGTGTATTTCAGGTAATCCATTAGTTTAACTACAAGCAAAGTATTTTATATCACGTTTTGCATGCAGTTTGTTATTATTAGAGAACTCTTAACATTTGAGTGAGGTCGCCATAAAGCTGATGTGTCAGTTGGAGTGACAGTTATAACTATCAGTGTCATATTGACGTTATATAAGCGCCGGAGACTCGTACGCGGACACATTCGGGTGACGAACTCGCTGCGTTACGGATCAAATCAGGGATAATCACAGTCAACCTTTATTGTTTCATTTCTGATGTATTTGCCTTTCATTAGTATACGTACGAAGTATAATACCACGCCTATATTTTGTTGCTCCAATTTTGTTGTTGAAACTTGACTAATGGTATGAAACAGATCAACACACTTATTATAAATCTATCAGACATCACTTTTTATGTTACCGAAGAGAGTGCATTATAAAATAGCTAAAAAGTTTAGGTATAGCTGTACATTTTCTCGAACAAGCACTAATACAAAATGATATTGAGATTGAAATTAAACTACTATATACGGATTTTTACAACATTTTAAAACTGTCACACTACTACTAGATACTATTGAACTTTACTATTTTTTAAGCTAATTAATTTATTAAAACTATTTATATTTAAGTTTACACTTTCCCCGACGTTTCGGTTGCTTTTCAGCAGCCATGGTCACGGGGAGACTAAGATGGTAGTTATTAAACTGCTATATACGGATTTTATCGCGTTGTTTATTTGACACTTTATTACAAAATTTTGAAAATTGTTACACTACTACTACTATTAAACTTTTACTAATTTTTAAGCTAATTAAATTATTATTAAACTATTTAGATTTAATTTATTTTTATTTTACACTTTCCCCGACGTTTCGGTTGCTTTTCAGCAGCCATGGTCACGGGGAGACTAAGATGGCATAATATATGGCATAAGATATGGTAAGATATGGCAATAAGATGGATCGTCATGTTCAGAACATTAAGAATATACTCAAGCATACATACGTATTTTATATTTCTATGTGCTACTACAATATATTTTGACATAAATTTCCTCTTCTGAAATACGTACAATTTCAAATTATTAACTAAACCTTAACTTCATTATACACAGAATAATTTCTACACGAAAATCACCAGTTCCATTCACTGTTAATACGCCATTACGCAGATTTTTCCGTAGTTCGTAATTGCCAATTAAGGCTCGTGACTCGTCACGGAGGGGAAGGCACTAACTGAGATAAGGGTAACGTAAGTGAATATGTTGTAGCTGAGGTCATGCAATCTTAGACCTTTATCCATGCCAATTATGGACCCGAACTCTTCTCAATATCATAAGCCACAATTTAATTTATACTATATTAGTTACGGAGTGATAAACTAAAGTTTAATTTTGAGATCAAAGACGTAAAAAGGCATCGGTTAATAATTTGTTGACTTTAAAAAAAAAGATATAACGTGTTAATTTTTTTTTTGACTCTTTTTTATGTTACTCGTGTTTTAAATATATTAAAATATCTTTTATTTTGGCATGATAAATTGATTTCTTTATCATAAACTGGCTAACGATGTCGAAATCTCAATTTACTGACGACATTGATTGGCTTCTTATATCACGCAGTATGATAAAGATAAAATTATATTTTAAAATATTTTTTTAAATTATGTCAATGCCTTTAAACTTTAGACTTAGTGAAAATATTTTCAGGTCCAGTGCCAACATTTGGACATCGCTCAGCGTGTACGAAATAATACGTCATACGTCGCGATTGTTCAATCGCAACACTGGTATTCTGCGAAATCCATTTTTTAAGTCTATGCTTTAAATACCTACAATATAAAATGTTGTAATTTCCAATCATACTTTATGGTATGATAAGTGTAATTTTCTACCTACAAAGATATATTTTGACATGCGTAAATCAATAATAAGTTAATTGCCTAACCTTGTGTGCTCATTAAAAGTAACCATAACATTTGTACGACAATTTTCTGTAAAAGTAAGAAACCATTACCATACCTACTAATTCTGTCTCTCAGAGCGTTTATGACGGGAAGTTGCTTGACCTCTAAAATAAAGAACACATACACTACTTTAAAAAAGGTAGTGCAATATACATGATACAATTATATCACGTGAATAATATTAGAGTATAAAACAGCTTCTGGCAGGTATAAACATCTTGAAGGGTATCTTTGTATGAGAGTCCGTTTATAAGTAGGACGATAAACATGGTATTACATATGTAAGGAGTAGTTTCAAAACCCGCCAAAACGATATCAGAACAAAAATAATGTTCCGATTGAATATGAAGCTCCTTCGTTGCTTCTATCGCATTGCACTGATTGTTTTCAACAAAACCCACTAAAACTGTATTAAATCAGCTCACAAAAGTAGCAGTTTATTGCAAACACCCCTAAAAGAGTCTATTTATATTATGTCTTAAATGGTTTTTTGAGATTTACCATTATTTGGTGAAAAGTATTTTAGAGAATTTTGTAACTAAACTACTCATGTATACAAAGGCTCTTAGTAATCTACTAAAGTAATAAAGTAATTGAATTTTTTATAAAGTTCTTGTTATTGCCACAAAATAAATGTTAATACATAATGCTGTCTCCACAGGATTTAGTCTTACGTTCGTATTGTTGCTCCCTCCGGAGGATGGCAAGAAACCTTCTTGAAATATCAAATATTCATGTAGGTATGTATTTGTTCTGAGTGTAAGATTACTTAAGAGGTTGAAGTTTTATGTATGTAAAACAAAAAGTTGTGAACAATAAGCTTCAATTTATCGTCACTAATAGGTTAACCTCAAAAATGATTAACTTGTGTTCGCCGCGCAGGTCAGCAAACTCAGTTTAAATAAAATAATTTAAATATTTTCGTCCTGCCGCTGCCGCCGCGTGCCGCGTTGTAGTCCAAGTCCCATTCGGGGCAATTACATATTTGTATGATCATTGTTCTGATCTGAGTATGTTTGTAGAGTATAACGTGCCACGAAGCCGCATATGTACTTAAGTACATATGCGGCTTCGTGTCACGTAATACTCATAAATTTAAATGCATACTTTATAAAAACGGTGTACCTATCAAAAAAAAAATAAACAGGTTCACGGGCGAATTATGACATGACTTACGTTTCATTAGTCTGTATTGATGGTTTTCTTTGGTTTTCGAAGTATAAGCTGTCATGATAATATGTTATCAGGTATGTGACACGCTATGTTAATAATAGGATATCTGAAGAAAATGGATCTCTTAAGAAATGTATCTGTGCGGATGGCGCAATGGTTTAAGTGGTTATCTAGCAACAGAGCTGCGTCAAGTGTTGTGAATTCGATTGCTACGTGAGATAAAAATTTGTGTATTCTACAAATATATAGTTGGTCCGAGTCTGGGTGTCCTTTGTGTACCTGGTTTGAATGGTATAGATATTCCTCTTGCCGCATACTTGAAATTTTTAATATATGCTGTATTCGATATTTAAGAGGATTGTTTGTAACGTCGACCGAGTAAATCTTAAGGAAACAGTATATATTAATATTAACCCTATAGGATTTATGATTCCCTTAAGGTCTAAACGCAAAATTAATTATTTACCCTGACTGTATTGAAAATATTACGAAAAAACCAATCAATATAAAAAACTAACAGCTGAAAACATTGAATTTAAATATATTTGCATAAAAAACCAATTTGTTTGAAAACGGAGTTTTTGAGGATCGTTGATCCTCGCTGTGAAGCCTACGATTACACTTACAAATTGATGAGTATTTGTTAGAGACACCCAAAATGAGGACATTTATAGTTATCTGATGAAAGTTCGTAATTAGTATTGCTCACTGTACAACATTTACAATCCTTATCTAACGATAATACCATTATCTACACTTGTCCTTATACTAAGGCTTACCTGTGGTCGCCTGTCCTTGATAATTCGATTACTTTTATTGGAAAACTATGTATGTAAGTAAGTTGTTTCTAAATTAGAAGACAATGTTTCGGTTACGAAGCATTGTACAGAAAACTGTGATCCTAAAGGGTTTGACAATTATAGAGATCGGTCAAAATTGATTATTTCTACGTAACATAACCGACAGATTTCGCTTCCTAAAAGCTGTATTATATTGACGAAAATTCACAAATTAGGTAGTATTATGTGCATTTTACGTAATCAAACAAAAGTCTGAGTAATAAGGGCGCTAAGACATTCCTTTCTTTAGCGTCCGAAATGTTGATAGTCGAGTCGAGAATAATAGATCCGTCCTCATTTAGGAAAAGGTTTGTTTCATATTTTGATCTAAATGCGACAAAATTTATTACCTTGTAGAAAACTCATTCCTTCGTAAAGTGTACGTGATAATTAATATGAGTAGTCAATACTTAATATCTTTATTGCACTTCGTATGTTATATAAAGGTGTTACAATATCACAGTAGGTACAATATGGGCCCTGTAGGGCACGGCAATGTAGAAGAGAGGAGGATGCTGTTTTATATATCACATAAATCTCTGCATCAATTAATTATTGCACTATTTGTTTTATATTATTTTAAATTGAATGTACTGGTATGTATTTTGCTTTTGTTTCTTGTATTTATATTATGTATGTCGCTTTTTTTATAGTATAAATCAATGTTCTTATATACATAAATTAAATTTTCATATAATGTATTGGCTGACTACTGTTAATATATTTATTTCCTTAAATTTATTTCTTAATGTATCCCTTGTTTTCATGTTGTAAGTTGCTCGAATAGCCCTTTTCTGCAGTACGAAGAGAGTTGGAATGTCGGCAGCATTCCCCCACAATAGAATACCATACGACATTACACTGTGAAAGTAGCTATGACAAACTAGCCTAGCGGTGTCTATGTCAGTAAGTTGGCGAATTTTTCTGACTGCGTACGCTACAGAGCTGAGCCTATTCGATAACTTACTAATTTGTGGCCCCACTGCAGCTTTGAATCTAGTGTAATCCCTAGAAATTGGGTGGTATCAACAAGGTCCAACACGTCGTCCTTCATTTTTATACACACAGTGTATCATCTGATAATATGTCAACTTATTTATGAGTTAATAATAAATTGCTTGGTGCAACTTCTCGATTTCGTA
This sequence comes from Catocala fraxini, assembly GCA_930367265.1. Lineage (NCBI taxonomy): Eukaryota > Metazoa > Arthropoda > Insecta > Lepidoptera > Erebidae > Catocala > Catocala fraxini. The sequence goes on from OV884028.1 coordinate 687,517, forward strand.
CTTAAACGACTAAATAGCAAAAATATTCCAGCACTCCAAAGTTTATTAAAGGTATCCGGCCATAATCGTACCATTAGCACTAATAATAAAGTTTCCAATTACGTGACTAGCCTAATGAAAATTTACGAATAGGTACTCATTGTCCGTGGAGAGATTTCGGCGTAAGTTCGTACCTGTTAATAAAATTTCTTACCGTTACGGAAGGAAATCGTCTTCGTTCCTATTTGCTTTGAATTTAAATTTCCCTTTAAATCCAAAAAAGATTGAATTATTCAAGCATTTTCCTTAAAGTTATGAAAGTTTAGGATAAATGGACTTGGTACTTAATGGATAACAAAATATATAAAATCTATACCTAATATATATACTTTATTCTAATATATATGTTACCTTTACTTTGCCATTTCTTATACCAATAAAATACTAAACAAACATACAACTGGTGTAATAAAAAGCGGTTACATGTCCATAGATGCTTGCAACATAAGAGCTATCACTTCAATCAATCAGGCAGCCTATCGAAGTATCCCTTGCGCATTTCGTACCTTACAAAAATAAATCATTGTGCTGTTAGCGCAAGGGATGAATACCAAACCAAACTAATCATACGTGCTCTCACACAACCATACACACACACTAACAGATTCATTCAGATTGGATTTTGTTATGGTTTCGTTAAAGAAGCGCTTAGGAATGTCGCAAAGATGATTTTTATTGTGTATTTTAGTTTTATTATACATTGATTTCTTATATCGTCAAAAGGATTTCGCATTGAATATATAACTAGATTACGAAGCAGCGATAGCTCAGTGGGGAGACCAACAGACTGCAATGCAGAGTCTCGGGTTCGAACACACGTCGCGCAACTCTGACTTTCAGAAGATACATAACTTTTCGAAATTATGTGCGTATTGATCGACAATTATCGTCTGCTCCATGCCTCGGAAAGCACGTTAAGCCGTCGGTTCCGGCTGCCATGAACATCTATGGCAGTCGTTATTGGGAAAGTCAGTACCCTCTTATATCCTGACACTGGTCTAGCCTTAGGGTATCGTTAGCCTTTGGGTTGCGGAGGTCAGGTGGCAGCCGCTCCGTGTAAAAACTGATATCCAGTCAAATCCGGTTAGACTAGAAAAGCCGACCCCAAGTGACTTGGGAATAATAAAGGCTAAGGAAGAAGATATAACTAGATTACGTGTGGTAACTTTTCTGTTCTCTTGACAACGTATATGCGAAATTCCATGACGATCGGTCGAGTAGTTCAGGCGTGAAAGCGTAACAAACAAACAAACTCACGTTTGCATTTATAATATTAAGTTAATAAATTCCATGTCACGCTATTTACATATTTCACATAAATCGAGTTACGATGTATATTTACATTTTGGCTTTCTGTACTACTTCTCCGTATAAATTATCTCACCCTCTTTTACCATTTCTTTTTCGTCAACATATTTAATTCAAAATTAATATGTTGACGAAAAAGTCTACTGTCTCTTTGTCTGAAAGGCAGACGAGAGACGAGATCAACACAAAATGTTATTAACAGACGGTTAAACTAATGTCAACCGCTGTGATTAGACGAATGAATTAGCAACGGCCAATCAAATAACTTACATTATATAGTTTTATTTTGACACATCATTGATTAGCTTTCAGAAACTGGTTGAAGATGCTAACCAAAGTTCATATCAAACTTATTAAAAACATGTAAATCTTTATTAATGTAATGTTTGTTTGTCGGAAAGGATTTAACTCAACAACTAGTCTACCTATTTTAAAAATTCTTTCACTATTAGACAGCTTTATTATCACCGAGTAACATAGGCCATAACCTAAACTAATTTTATGCGAGCGGAGCTGCGGGCAAATGCTACTTATTTATAATATTTATAGGACACTATTTTATGGGTAGATTGAATAACAATATATTTTGCTATTAAAAATATATTTTGTGCATATAATTAACATGTAGCTTTTTCATTATTCTTTTTAAATACGCTATTAAACCAATGACCTTATTGATACATATAGCACTAATATAACAAAATTACACTAATAATGGAATCCCCTTCCTACGCAGAGTGGCCTTCACCCAATAATTAAATATTACAGGCTGATAATAAATATTCAATATCATGGTTGGCACAATATTAATTTCAAAGCGAGACTTAGAAGCCGTGGAAAATAATAATAATAGGACCGTGATACGGTCGCCAATCTTCTTATGCGGGGACACGATAAAATGTGCTTGTATGAAGCGGTCATCTTGTCTGCAAGGTTTGAGTTCGATCCACAAGGAAACATGATTCACGTAAAGTTATTAGTCATAGGTATCATAGCTATATAAAGATTATCCCTAGAAAGTAGACGAAGAGAGATGTATCTTTTAACAAATGAAGTCCCAGTTCTCGAATGCGTTCGGTTGGAACGGAGAACTAATCCTGACAACTAGGTCGAACTGGAGCAAACCGATTGAGGCAATACTTTAAGATTGTGATAGTGTGATCTGACTCCTTGTGCTAGCGGCACAGCTCCGCTTCTTTTTGAACGATTAGCAACGTACACACACACACAGCATACGTAACTACCTTCTATCAGTCGGGTCGTATGCTGATTTTCTTCTTAGTAGTAGGTATAATAACAAGAATCTTAATGAAGTGTCATAAGCGTAACTGCAAATGTCATTAATCTTATTGTTGGTCTTATGAATATTTTTAAATTCTTACCAGAGCTTTTGACTACTTCTAAGAATTTCTGCATAAAAAAGAAATTTTTATGTAGCAATTGAGTACCACATAACATTTTCTTTTATATGCTGAAATTCTCCATACCAGCAACACCGGACTAAAAAGCGTATAACTAGGAGAGCCAAATAAGTGTGCAATGCCTATTTATAACACCAGTTAATACGATTAAAGTGGGTAGTGAAATCTTTAATATTACACGACAACGAAAAAAATATAACCGTATATAATCTGTACATTTCTATCATACTATTGTTGTGTACTCTTGTGGGCTCTTTTTATCGATTTTGTACTATTTCATTGTCACTCTCCTCTCCCTAGTTACAATTTTGATGTAATATTTAAGTCCTTCATATTAATACTTTTCTTGTTCATGTCTATTTGACGTTAGTGTCTCAGTTAGTGTTCTGTGTTAATTTAATGAAGAAACAAACTGTTAGAAACAAACTTAAAAATGTTTTGCTGAGTTAAACCGCTTAATTTTTTAATTACTTCTTGCGTTATTATTTGTATTTTATTTAATTGTTATTACCATTAGATAGTCTGAATTGTTAAGGCACTGTATTAACCGAGAGCGTAAAACTGGTTGAATATATGTTATAATCGAATGCTAATCTCGCCGACAAACTGTTATGCAGTTTAGTGGGTTTAAAATAGTTGTAATATATTTTAATTTAAATAAAATTCTTAATTATTGTTATTATTAAAAGATCGCAGAATCTTAGCATCTTTTTGAGTATCCTGCCTAATTTCTTATCAGACTAGTACGAATGTGATGTGACGACGATTACAACAAGATTATAAAAATAATGTCCTGTTTACGAAATAAGATACAATTACTATGACTATAATCACATTGAATTACTTCGTTCCCATAACACACACGAAATACTCATAATGTCTGATAGTGTTACCTGAATTGGAAATTATCAAATTAAACGGTGATTCATAGCCAGTAAATATCAAAAGTAGGCGTTCATTTGGAATACATTAGTGACCTTAATATAAATGCTAATACATTTCTGCTGTTAACGGTTCATGTAAATAATGGAAGATTTTTTTCAAATCTCAAATTGCGTACCCTATTTCGCAATTTTGAAGAAATAAACATATATATCGCATACCCTTCCCGTATACCCTTCACGGAAGCATATCGGCTTGACAGCGATATATAAATAAATAAATAAAAAAAATAAATAAAAACTGTTTATTGCCAATTTAGTTTACAATTTTGAGCATTACCCGGTGGCCCCACACTAGGCAAGCCTGTCCTGTGGGTGCCGTTAACGATTACCATTTTGGTTACGTGCATACATTGCGCTCGATCGACGTTATCATTAACATAAAAGATGGCTTAGGCTTAAACACTATAGAACTAAACATAGTAACAAAATAATAGATACTTTACTACAAATAGAGCATGATTTTAAAATAAAGCAGGACAATATTATAAATTTTATATAATCAATAAGTAACTAAATATTATAAATCAAAAATAATAATAACACAAAAATAAAAAAATAAAAAAGCAACTTATAGTACTATCTTATAAATGCACATGTATACAATCTTTTTCAAGACAAATGTACCAGAAGGCTCTCGGTTAAGTTATATGACAGTGACATTAGCCACATTGTAACCACACGCCTAGCTTGTTTAATGGAGCATAGTTTAATATCACATGCACTGACTATTTTATTATAAATATAATGTTCTACAAATGGACTAAAACGCCTAGCGAAACATGTGTCAATGTATGGTATTGGTAGCTTAAAAACCCGGCGCATTAGTAAGTTGCTGTAATCGTTTGAACTAAGTACTTTTCTGTGCACAACAAGAGTTGTTTTTGAGATATATAGTTGTCGTACATTCAGTAATTTAGCTTCTTCGTATAGCTTTTTTGTAGAGTAACGAAATGGTCTCCTAAGCATTGTTTTTAAAACTGATCTTTGTGCTCTTTCTGCTGAAATCATTACAGTCTTTACAGCGCTTCCCCAGCAGGTAATGCAGTACGAGATCAGTGACTGACTCAAGGCAAAATATACCGATTTTAAAGTGTCAAGCGACGCCGAAGAACGAAGCAATTTAATTATGTATGCACTTTTTCGCACTCGGCCTGACAGGGAGCTAATGTGCGCTTTAAAATTTAGATTTTGATCTATCGTTACGCCAAGGTATTTAACCGTGTCTGTTCTTGACAATACTTCGCAGTCGCACCTTCGGCCTCGTCCAGAGCATTCATGAATTTGGATAACACTGCTACTTTTTGGAGCTGAAATCGAGGTTTTGTGGAAACATATATATTTAGTTTTCTTGGCATTCAAAGTAAGCAAATTATTCTGTAGCCATGTAGTTACTCGCTTCATTCCCTTTTCAGCGTTTGAGAAGGCTTCCATCCAAGTAGATCCGTTGTACAAAATAACAGTGTCATCCGCGTAACATATTATTTCCGAATTGATATTATCATGAATATCATTCATGTACATTATGAATAGGGTAGGCCCCAGAATGCTGCCCTGAGGAACACCGAAGGTTGTAGTCCGAAGTTCACTCTCACAGTCACCAACTCTGACACACTGCTTCCTCTCAGACAGATAACTCTTAAACCAGTCTAGTGCTATGCCCCTGATACCAAAATGATTGTCCAGTTTCGATATCAATATCGGTATTGATACGGTATCGAAGGCCTTCGCCAGATCCAAAAAGATGCCTATGCTAGCTTTGTTTCTGTCAAGATGGTTGCATACTGTTGTCGTCAATAATGTGACGGCTTCCTCCGTAGACATACCCTTCCTAAAACCAAATTGTCTGGAAGATAGAAGGTCATTTGATTCAATATACCTGACAAGTCTCTTGTTTACAATCTTCTCAAGTAATTTGGAAAAGACAGTCAATAGTGAAATCGGGCGGTAGTTGTCTATGGCATTCCTGTTTCCAACCTTAAAAATAGGTACAATAGAGGCTATTTTCCAGCTGTCGGGAAATAAACCAGATTCTAGGCTGTGATTAAAAATGCCCGTCAGGGGTCGCAAAATTGCGGTCATAATCTCTTTTAGGAGGGCATTAGTAAGGCCGTCAATACCTGGTGCTTTCGTATTTTGTAAGGAGAGGATTAATGACTGCACTTCGTGCTCATCCGTTGGTTGTAGAAAAAAAGAATTCAGTATACCCTTACGACTAATTTGTGTTGCCAAAATACCCTGATCTAATTGTATTTTCGCTAGGATATTATCTGCCAATCTTTCGCCCACGGTGGAGAAGTAGTCATTGCATATGTTCAAAGCATGTTTGGGACTTGAGCTACCCTGAAGTGATAAAAGTTCATGAGGTTCCTTATTATTCTTTTTCAAATGGCATATGCTTTTTATGGCTTTCCACATTTTCTTGGGGTCTTTTGTGCTGCTAGAGAGCTCTTTGTTTTCGTAATCTATTTTAAGTTTACGTAATAAGCCATTACAGAAATTCCTGTACCGCGTGTAAATAGTATGTAGAACCGTATCATTTGGAAACTTCCGTGATTTTGCGTGTAATCTGTCTTTATGTTTCATGCAGCGGATTAGTCCGGGAGTTATCCAAGGCTGTATGCTATATTTAGAGTGGCTAATGCGTCCTATTTTCGTGTGCTTGTCGATTATTTCAGTAAGTTTATTGCAAAAGTTGTTTACCTTTAGGTTTAGATCACTAGTGTCGAGCAATACCGACCAGTCCACTGCCTGAAGCTCAGACTTTATAGCTTCCACATTCCGTTTCATTATGGTTCTATCACGATATTTAGGTTTTTCTGTGTTTACCGTAAAGCCGAGTATTACCATGTGGTGGTCAGTTATATCTGAAGAGCACACCACTCCCATTGCATTCTGTACATTATTAATGAAGATGTGGTCAAGGCATGCATCACTTCTTGTTGGTTTGGTTATAGCAGGGTAAAGTCCATGTTCCGCCATGAGGCATAAGTATTCTATGTCCTGGCTACTTGTTGCCGAAAGCAGGTTAATATTGATATCACCGGCTATAATCAACGTTGTTTTTCTATTCGAAAGGTTTGCTAGTACATGATCAAGAGAGCACAAAAAGTTATTCGTATTTTTAAACGATGGCGGACGGTAAACGCCTAGTATAGTAATATTATTTGATAGTTCCATTTGCAAACAATTAGCATCCATTACATCCGGCTCCGTCACGCAAGCGGTCAATGTGTCCCTTAAATACACTACCACTCCACTGTTCTGATTTAATTTTGTATTTGTATAGTAGGAATTGTAAAAAGAGAGTTGTGGTATTATAGTTCGTTCATCGAGCCAACATTCCGTAAGAATTAGAACATCAAAAGAAATACAGAATCTTTCCAACGTTACGATCAGATGATTAAAATTTTTGTTCAAACTCCTAATGTTTAACGAGAGTATTTTTAAATTGTATTTCGATGTGATTGTCGATTTTATTTCTTCAGGCGCTCCAATTGTATGGCAGTTTATGCATATCGAGTCTAATTCGTGAACTATACTATTATTATTCATGGTTAAAAATTCCACAGAGTATTGTCTTTATAACATTAGCATTGAGATTTATGGAACCGCCAAACAACACTTGCACTGAGTTACAATAAGGTGTTATTATTAAAAACATTATAGCACATCTGTTTATGAGGATAATTACATAACAATCACTAAGTACAAAAAAACACGGATTCTTAGTTCTATTACATTGGTAAAATAGGCAAAAATATAATAAATATCTACTTAATTCATATAAACTAAACTTATTATGTGGCATGAAGATACGCGTAGATTTTAAGCGGTTTAGGTTAATTTTCCATAGTAGTGTCGAATATACGCGAGAGATCACCCAACGTGCGTATATGGAGGGCCGGTTTGCCTTCCCGCTGCTTGATGAATATATTCCCTTGAGTGACCCAGCAGTAAGAATATCCATGTTCTTTAGATTTAGCACGTGCCGCACGAAAAAGCAGTCTGTTGTCCTTCGTGAGTCGCTCGTTATAGAAGACTTTATTAGATTTACCAGGTACATCGAGGTCACAGGATGTTATATTTTTCCTTGATTTTGAAGCTTTTAGTATTTGATCGCGGTGGCAGCGACGTAATAATCGAACAACCATGGGTCTCGAGAAGTGTGTGTCATTATCAGGATTGATGGCGCGTTTAACGTGAGGCCCAACTCTGGTCACCCAATCGATGTCACAGTCCTTTACATCCACTCCTACTTTCTTGGCTGCTAAGATAGCAATATGGTGAAGGTTTTCATTATTGCATTCGGGGATGCCTGATAACTCCAGATCATTGCGCAAAAGTTGTTGGGATTGATTGTTTATTTCCTGTTGTAGCGATACTACTTTGTTCTCAAGCAGTTTAACCTCTTTATCACGGTTCTCCAGGCATTTTATTCGTGCATCATTGGAAACTATGGTTGACGCTAACTCGTCTAGTCTTTCCTGGCAGCTTGTAAGTGAGGTCGTGGCGCTCTCCAGACGTCCTTTTAGCGAGGAAATTTCCCGCGTAAGGAGACGGACTTCCTCTGTAAGTTCCTTTACCTCACTGTACTGATTGTCTCCAGTGTTGTCATCATGTTTCTTTCTTATTGTGATATTTTCATCAGTACAGCGCACAGGGGTTGAGCTATTGTCCCCACCTTTCTTCTTTATGGCGCAGCAGTCAGGACATCTCCAGTTCTTTCTTTTCTCGGCCGATAGATTAGCTGTGTTAATACACAGTGAGCAAAAATGTTTTTCGCATGTAGCAGAGGAACATTTTATACTATTTATGTCCTTGGAAATTTTTAAGCAACCGTAGCACTTCATTTTCTATCAAAAAGATGTTGATTATTATATTATAAAATTAAAAGATAGCAATAAATGTTGAGTTAAAATGACAAAAAGATAGTAGTTTATACCGGAATCGAACTTGATACAACCTAAGTGTGTAAGGCGATCGCACTACTCACAACGCTAAATCAACACTTACTTAGAATGCGAAAAAGTCAGTCCTATGTATAAAGTTCTTGTGAGCTTAAAAGAAGGTTTGACCTTGTCTTTCGTCTTTGAAAGTCATTTACACTGCACAAAAACACTTTGACCGTCACTTTATAAGAGTTTCGATTTTATTTTTATCAATAACTTTTTCTATTCCTTGTGTACTGTTACTGTTTTTGCACTATTTTGTAAGGCTTTTTGTAGTACACACACTGGTTTAAGTTTCATACACTGATTTACGGTATAGACTATTATTTCTTAATAAAATGTACTAAGCACACAACAACACGTCTGTCTTTGACGGCGATTCGAGCGAGAGATATATGTAAGTACACATCAAACCATCCATAGTTATTTCCTATTTGTTAATGTTTTTGTCCACGACACAAGTAGGCGTGGCCTATATGCGCAAGAAACTCGCGCGCTCTAAGTATTAGTTAATTATATTATGCGCTATTTGCTTGACAACGGACTCGCCTGGAACGTTTCCACAATGCTTACAATCCATGCAAGTGCTTCATCTTGCGTATGTTACGCGCCACGTCGCTAGTAGAGCAGTAGTATCTATATACAAGGGTGCTATGATCCATGGACATTAAAATGAACAGAGTATAACATATGGGCTCAGTGTTAATTTAAAACGGTTGACGTTTACGTCGACGAAAACTCGATAAAGATAAAAATAGAAAATCACTTTTTTCAAACAAATTAAATCAATTTAATACGCAGACACCATATTTTATAAACATCTGTTGTCTTTCATTGTTTTATTGTTGTCTTTCTTTCATTGCTTCATTGTTGTCACGGGTTTATTTATTGCTTCCTTATTACAAACTAATGATTTAAGCAATAAGAACGAAAACACACGCATAACAAGTGTTTCGTTCTTATTGCGCTAAGATTAAGACTCACTTTGGCGTGATTGTTGGCTACTGTAATAATGTATACTAAGTATCAGAGCGGCAACATCTCCTACATTTTTGTCGTTTTAAGGTGCATGACCTTAGATACCTTGCTTAGACTCTCGGTCAGCTGTTAGGGCAGATACAACCCGTTGCAGTTTAGCAAAAACTAAAAATCTATCCTGTGGCTAAACTACTGTTCCTATTGAACTGAAATTTGGTATAGAGCTTGTATACATGGTTAAATATGAGCACTAAGAAATAACATAAGTATAATATAAGTTCAGTCCGAATATTTCAGTAGTAAGTCTAGCTGATTGATATTTATAAATATAACTTACGCTTGTTATGAAGGTTAATATAGCACAACGAATATGTATACTAAATGCCCCAAAGGAGTCTAAAACTAGGTGATATATCACACTGAAGGACTAAATTAAAAGTACTGTGAGCGACACCATGGCCCCAGGGGAATGGGCTAAGTATTACACCGAGAAAAATATACATAGTCAAGTATTTTTGTTTTTTATTTTGAGTTTCCAAGTAGCTTACAAATACATTCAACAGTAAATGTTCTGTGATAGTAAAGTTACAAATGTTTAATGTCTTATCCATCTTCCTAGCGCGTCGTACTTTCTCTCTTGTGACAACAACGGAAAGTTTGTACTTTATTTCATGTGTATTATTCATAATATTCGCAGACTAGACTTCTGTGACTCATCCATCATAAATTCAACCAAAAATCTAATATTACAAGCATGATAAATGTACAGGATATGTATGACATTACATCGGCGTTGTGCTGCTATTTAAAGATGTCTGGGGCAATATACATATGTTACTGAAGGACTTCAGTTGTTATGTTCGTTTATTTATAATTGTGTACGACACTGAAGAATTTTATGATAAACTGATATGTAGTCATATCCGGTTAGACTAGAACAGCCGACCCCAATTGACTTGGGAATAATAAAGGCTAAGGTACTCAAGAATTTTATGAGTTACGTACTAAACTCATCTAGTTTTATTTTTCCTGTATGATGCATGATAATCTTTAAGAAAATCGTGGCCTCATATGTACAATATTTGGGTATGGTTGATTAATGGGATATTTTGTAAATACAAAATATATCGAGCACTATGATCGAGCACTATATCGACAACAGTTGATTAACCCGAACGAAAATAATAGACCTTATAATACGTTAGTTTTTTAATATTTTTTGCCGACGCCGTTTTATCCTCTCTTGTTCATTATATATGTTAATATATTCTAGGATGCACTCGAACTGTTCTATATATGTTGGTTCCACAGTGGGTTTCCTCAACTAAAATATCTCGACAGCTCCACCTCGCCGGGTGTACGCCGACAATACGCACACCCCACATCACGTCGCACAGACGTATGAGAGCGTTATAGTGTCAAAGTGCACCGATGCACCGATGCGATGAATTAACATAATTCAATGTTACCTGAAAGGGCATATTTTATCGCGGAAATAAAACTATACACTGTTTAGTAGACAGGAAACAATTTAGCCATACGTGGTCACGTAATACAATTTGAGGTAGGAAGTGAAATGCGTCAGAGACGCGTGTCGCCTTAGTTTAGACAGTAATAAAATATAGTTAGGAGACGATGAGGGAATTGCGGACGTTGAAGAGAAATAATATACAAAATCTGTAGGTGCTATGAGAAATAATCAGTCTAACTTTAGTATAAACTTTAGTTCTACACTTATAAAATCAACACCAATTAAAATATGTAATCAATCAACTAATATAAAAGATTTACCAGAAACAAAACCTTTCTGTCCGTAATTAGGTATATCACGCTTTTTGTACAACAATTTATCAGATACAGCTTTTTATACGTGTACGAATAAAGCCGAGATAAATAGAGCGAAAACTGCAGCAATTGTAGATCGCATCATGGCTGAAGGCTTGATCTTTATAAAAGTGTACACTTGCATTACGGCTCACGTAATAGGAAACAGTTTTAATGCCATCGGTTGAAAACATTAAAGTCCTTTTAACTAAGCCTGTATTACTCAAAAACAACCATTTAAAAAGCACGTATTTTTCTTGAAAACATTTTGTATACATGATCTGAATCAATATCGAAACCCACGAAATATTTGCACTGTCTGGAATAATTTTGTGAGTAACTTTAACTTGCTGTTTGACTTTTGGATAAGTATGGATATCAATCATAACTAATGTAAGGAATATTACACCGGAGCACGAAATAAAATTGTTGCTTTAAAGTAAATAGCAAACTCGGAATAGTCTTGCTCATTACTTGGTCCGCTTCATTTTAAGTTCGCAAAGCCACCCACTTTTTTCGTAGGTAGATTGATCCGATCCCTACTATACGCGTGGCGGCAAAAATATATAGATTATAAAACTCCGTTCCGCTATTCCTCGGTTCATTACTCCCCTATACGGCTCGTTATACGTAGAAAACGTCTCCTTGTACCCCACTTCAATCGAATATCATTTACATAGCACAGCGCCGGACTGCGGACCTAAACAAATAAATTCAACTTGTACTTAAGTATAAAAGAAAGTAGCAAGTCCCAAGTGCTGTTATTCAAATTGAGGTAAAACAGTAACTTTCCTGCGATCGTACCCGTCATCTGGCTACAAAGAGACTACGAAACATATTTAGTTTATTATTAGGGTATTTTAGCTTTAGATACAGTGAGAAGTAACAGCGATAGCATAGTGGAAGACTGGCACGCAGAAGTCTTAAGATCAATCCTATAGCATTATATGGCACACACCACTGACATTGAATTTATGTTTTATTATATTATTAATAGTTAATTATCCCTCGCTTCAAGGGTGAAGAGAATTTTTGCGAAGAAACTTTCATGTCTAAGAGTTCACCATACTGTTGCCAAACATATGTGAAGTCTGTACGCCACACTGGGACAACGTGGTGGTTTGTATTCTTGAAGAAGAAGAAGAAGCAAACCACAGCTAGACTTCATGATACTTTGAGCTCATTCTGCGTAAATAGAAACACCAATGATTAAATTATGTTCGGGTACTTTGAAATAACTACACTGGAACATTGAGACAACTGCCATCTTAGTCTCCCCGTGACCATGGCTGCTGAAAAGCAACCGAAACGTCGGGGAAAGTGTAAAAATAAATTAAATCTAAATAGTTTTAATAATAATTTAATTAGCTTAAAAATTAGTAAAGTTTAATAGTAGTAGTAGTGTAACGATTTTCAAAATTTTGTAATAAAGTGTCAAATAAACAACGCGATAAAATCCGTATATAGCAGTTTAATTTCAATGAATAATATTCGCGTAAATAGAAGACAATCTTAAGACAATATTTACGTTTCATCTCTTCGGATAACATCCTAACATAAATTCGATATATTCGATACTTTTAAACTCTTTCGTACTCATGCACCTTTACTCATTAGTCAATATAATTAATTTCCAATTTTATTTTCTATATTAAGCAAGTTGAATATGTCGCGTGCAATCAGTTGCAAATTGGTTAAACGCTTATTAAAACAATTAGCTGTAGTCAGTTAAGTCTTAAAAGGTATATGCACTGTTGTGATTCGTTTGTCTAGAGGGAGTGCAAGAAGCTGAATTAGGTATTCTTCGATGAATTCTTTTTCCTACCCCTTGTCCCATTTACAGAGGCTACGACTGTCAGTCAGCAGCAGCAATAACGTTGACGCCGTTTTACGGCAGAAAGATGAACCTTACCCGACAGATGGTTAGGTAAATAAGCCATCACAATCACATTATTCGATATTTTATTTATCGAATTGTACTTGATCTGCCAGTTAAATATCGATAATGTGACTTCAACTTCATAATGATTATGAATGCAGGCAACGATCTGATTAGCTCGGCGACTAAAAAATTAACGAGATTACGCGGCTGCTGCACAAACTTTTTATGCGGATTTACGCACATAACGGTAAGTTTCGTCATATTCATAACAAAATAACTGAATGGATATTAAAAACTTCTAAATCAAACTATGATTTGTCTCGAAATGCAAATTGCGTAAAATGTATGTTCTGCTATAAATAACCATCTAAAACGTTGATTGCATATAATAATACCGGTTCAATATTTTGCATCGGAATCCGCTGTCTTATGTTTGCCAAAGATGCCAAAACCGTTATTGTCCCGTCATATTTACCTAAGCATTGTTCGCTTTAGGCAAACTAGATTAATTTAGCGTAATATTTTTATGATACTAATTATTGTTCGCCTTTTAATTATTTGCTGCCGAATCGGTACAAAAATTAAAAATTAAATGTATTAATCTATTTAGTATTACTAGCGGTCGCCTAGTGGTCAAAATTCGACCAAAATTCCTAAACTTGCTACTTTGTTTTCTGTTTTTCTCTATTACATATAAATAAGGTATAGTTACAAAGAATTGTACGACGTCAGACAAACAATGTCGAAATACTACGAACGCGATTCGACTGCGTGTGTCAAATGCATGGTTGTGTGCGTGTAGTGTTTTTTCATTAATTTAATGTATTTCTAATGCATATTTTATAAAAATATTAGGATTCACCCTTCCTTCTCTATATAAACTTTAACTGTGCCAAATTTCATACTCCTCCGTCCGCGCAATTTTCGTAAAAAGGAGTACAAAGTTTTTGCTTCAACGTATTAATATATAGATTAGTACCATAGTATTAATTTATGGTTGATTCATATGAATTAGCTTTTAAAATATACTCATACCAAATTTTACTAAAATCTTTTAGGTAGATCGGATGCGATTGATTAACAGACATTACAATTTCACTTTATACACATATATAATTATACATTTTATGCACATATAGAGAGATGCGGCATGAAAGTGGATATAGTGACAAGAATAGAAAAGGGTATGTTAAGCTGGTTTGGGCATGTAGAAAGAATGGACGAGGAAAGACTGACTAAGAAAGTTTATAAGGCTAGTGTGAATGGAACAGTCGCAAGAGGAAGACCTAAGCGAACGTTTCTTGATCAGATCGGAGGCGTTCTGGACAAAGGCCAGGTTAAGAGCACCTTGAATCGACGGGCGTGTATGAGGAATGTGATGAAAGTGAATGAAGCCAGAGAAGTGTGTCAGGATCGTAGCAAATGGAAATCCGTAGTCTCTGCCTACCCCTCTGGGAAATAGGCGTGAATCTATGTATGTATGTATGTATGTATAATTATACATATAGTCTCATGCCTGTGAAAGAGTATCCAGGGACATGTTATACATATTTTATCCTCATTTGCCATATAAGTTAATTCAGCTAAATCAGTAAAGCCTATTGCCGCCTACCTGGAACAATCCCAGACTACGTGCTGCTACAAAAAAATCTTGCCTGGAAATCCCTACTATACTAAGACTAAACTGGCAATCGAATACAAGACCTCATACATAATAGTCGCAATCACTAATGCTGCACCACCGGGTCAGTATAGTCTCATAAATTTTAATATACAGTCTAATATGCAAACATTTTCGACGCTTTACCATTTGGCGGTATTTACATGAGAACATAAAGTTAAGTGAATAAAGACATTATTCAGATATTATATGTATTTAGTTATGGGTATTTCGTATATTGTACACAGCAACAGAAATTCTACGAATTTATTATTCCACTTATTCCCAATGTTAATAATTATTAACTATGTATGTCGGTTTTGATCTCCCCGAGCCCAATAACAATATGTACTACTTATGTATCGGGCTTTAGTAGAAGCACCTTACCAACCACCAGTTTTGAAATTCGGTGTCAGTAAGAGAGTCTATGAGTTGAATAAAGTCTATGAATTGAAAGTTATTTTATTTATTTAGTTGCTATAAGCTTTATCCTAATCTATTTCAGTAATATGAAGACAATTTTTATAAATATGTACGTATTGTACGTACTGTTATAGATATGTAATGCACCCTTTCTTGCAAACCACACATTCCTTTTGCTTACTTAGCATTTATCTTTTCTTAGTCGAAGCGCCCATCCATTCAATTAGTCTCATCCTAAAAGCCATCCTAGACGGTTGTCTCAATCCGATTATCGAGTTTCTTTTTTTAAAAACCTAACCTTGGCGAGGCTCATAACATTTGGTGGCAGCGTAAAGGGATTTGGAAAAGTCCCCGGTACGTCTCTTATACTACACCTAAGCCCGTCGCGTGTGTGTTCGAGTGTAAACGCCGACTCCGCTGTGCATATCATACAGTGCACCGAGTTCCGGCCCGGCCCTCTTAGACGTCAGTGTTCGTGAAAACCCATTGCTGCGCACTGTTTGTGCTGTAGCCGGTCTCTGTTCAGAACCAGCAAGGTTATACCCAGTGTCGCGCACAATTCAGTGCCGCGACCGGTATAATCTCCCCGACGACGCGCTCCCGTGGCTTATCAACACTAACATTACGTCGACACCTGCGAGAACTTCCAAGAAATTATGATCATCCTTATCGCGCTGTCCGCATTCTAGTAAGTGAATTTATGTATTTGGTCATTGCTAATATCTTATTAAGAATATTGTGGTTTTAATTAGTACATTTCAATATACACTGTATTTTACCATTGTCATTGACGTAGTAAATAGATAACTATCATAATGGCCGAAAGATCTCATAGTCCAAAGTTCGAAAAACCCGAAATTGCTGTAACCGATACTGAGGAGGAAGGTCAAGGCCACTGTCCTCCCCCTCAAGGACCCTCTACTAGGTCTGTCTCTAAAAAGAGACCAGTTATAACGAAACCAGATATTGAACTTTCTACTTTACTCAAATTTATAAAACCTTATGACGGTTGCAGAGAAAAATTAAATTCCTTTTTGGTTAATTGCAACAACGCCTACGACTTAGCTTCAGATTCTCAAAAAGATATACTTTTTAAATATATACTATGTCAACTACAGGGCAAAGCGGAAACCGCTTGCTCAATAAAGGAGTTTACCAATTGGCTACAACTTAAAGAATTCCTTAAAACCCAATTTAGTGAGAGAAAACATTACGCCCATCTCCTCACAGATTTACAGGAGTGTAAGCAACAAATAAATGAAAACGTAAGTCAGTATGCTCTAAGGATTGAGACATGTCTAAGTCACTTATTAACTGAGATATCTATCTCACACGGCCATAAGAGTCGAGAGATGATAGGACGAACAGCAGCTATGGAGGAATTAGCCCTCCATCATTTCCAAATGGGGTTGACACCCCGTATCTCCGATATTGTTAGGTGTAAGCCTATAAAAACCCTGAATGAAGCTATAAATATGGCTATTTCAGAAGAAAAAGTTCAGCAATCTTTATCCAGACAAGGCTCAGGCGCGTCTAGTAGTCAACAGTCACGACAAGATAGGCCGAACACCTCGAGGCCGAACGCTCAATTTTCGCGTCGCTACACAAATTATCAATCACCAAACTCAAGTCAGTCTAACTCAAAACCTATGGTTAATGTCAATCGACCTCATAATAATTCCACTACTCCGTTCTGTAGATATTGCAAAACTCCGGGGCACACCCTGGAACAATGTAGAAAGCGAGAATACAACAACAATCGCTTTAAGAACATTGAACAAAACCAATCGAAGACGCCCCAACGCGTGAACTTTGTATCAGAGGAAACTGATAACGATGAATGCCATGCGAACTCTGTAGAAAGCTATGACACCGTTGATGCTGATCCAAAAAACGAGTAACCGTCTCGTCCCGGTGTCGTACGGGATCTCGTAATTTAAAAACCGGCATCACATACCCAAGTTCCAAATCAAATATCTCATTGCAGGCATCGCTACATGATCGCCCGCCAAAATCCTCTGTATCCGTGCAGCAACGTAACAACGTTGATCTGCCAAATTCCTCTGTATCCACACAGCAACTGTTTAAGGTTGACCTGATAAACCCTACTAAATCCAACGTTTTTGAGATAACAAGTAACCCCGCAAAAACGTTACTACCTCATGTCCTTGTTAAATCCTGCGTATCCGACGTGCCATTGTCCTTATTGGTCGATTCAGGATCTTCTGTATGCTTATTAAAGCACTCTATCATAAAAAAATATCCTACCCTTGTGAAAGAAACCATCCAACTTAAGGGTATTGACTCAACGGAAGAACCAACTTTCACTCGAGGCCATTTCCAATTAAAAATGTTTCTTCCAAATTCTAAAATATTACATCGGTTTCATGTTACTGATATAAAACACTTACCTTACGATGGCATTATAGGGTCTGACCTGCTCAATGCACGTAGTTGTAATATTAATTACACCGATAACCTGCTTAACCTTGGGCAGTCGTCCTTAAAAATGCACTTCCATGACCCTGCCTACATCATTCCAGCCAGGACCGAAACTGTTATCGAATGCTCTGTTTTAAATCCCGAAATAAAAGAGGGATTGGTCCTGGACAAGAAACTATCAGAAACATTACTAATTGCCAACTGCCTAGTACGGGTTAAAGATAATAATAGAATCAACATAACCGTTGTAAATACTGCCGAACAACCCATATCCTTAAAATCAAACCTGAATCTAAAGCTTGAAGCCATTGATCCCCTAGAATTTCAAAGACACACTCCTAGTTCAATGAACCATATAAAAACAACAAATAACAGCGTTACACGTACCGAAGAAGTGTTAAAATTACTACGTGTCTCACATCTGAATACTGAGGAGAAAGACGCACTTTTGCAATTATGTTCGGACTACTCAGACATATTCTATCTCCCCGGCGAAAATCTTACCCATACGAACGCCGTTAAACACAAAATTCAAACAACAACGGACGTTCCGATTTACACTAAATCATATAGATTTCCTGAAATCCATAAGGCCGAAGTCCGGAAGCAAATTGATAAAATGCTCGAACAAAACATCATAGAGCCCTCTAACTCCCCTTGGTCATCACCCATATGGGTAGTCCCCAAAAAACTCGACGCCTCTAATACACAGAAATGGCGAGTGGTGATTGACTACCGAAAATTGAATGATGTTACAATCGGAGACACTTACCCTATTCCTCAAATCACTGAGATTCTAGACCAGCTTGGCAATAGTAAATACTTCTCCACCCTAGACCTGGCATCTGGGTTCCATCAAATCGCATTAAACCACGCGAACAAACCCAAAACTGCTTTCACTGTACCAGAAGGACACTTTCAATTTTCAAGAATGCCATTTGGGCTGAAAAATGCCCCCTCAACATTTCAGAGACTCATGAACTCCGTCCTGTCCGGCCTCCAGGGTATTCGGTGTTTTGTTTATTTAGATGACGTAGTCTGTTACGGATTTGATCTTAAATCCAGTATACTTAACCTGACAGCCATATTCCAAAGAATCAGAGATTTTAATCTCAAACTTCAACCCGACAAGTGCGAGTTTCTGAGACGCGAGGTCTGTTATCTAGGGCACATAATTACCGAACAAGGTGTCAAATCAAACACAGATAAGGTCAAGGCCGTAACCTCATTTCCAGTCCCAAAAACACCTAAGGATATAAAATCATTCCTTGGGCTTGTCTCATATTATCGCCGTTTTATCCCTAATTTCTCGAAAACTGCAAAGGCCCTTACCTGCCTATTAAAAAAGGATATTCTATTCAAATGGTAGAACCAACAGCAACTCGCCTTTGATTTGTTAAAACATAAATTAACAACTGCTCCACTTCTTATCTACCCAGACTTTTCGCAACGTTTCATCCTTACCTGTGATGCCTCGAACCATGCAGTCGGCGCTGTTCTGTCGCAAGGAACTGTCGGTAAAGATCAACCCGTGGCTTTCGCTTCACGTACACTAAATAAAAGCGAATCCAATTATATACTACAGAAAAAGAATTATTGGCTATATTATATGGGTGTAAAACATTCCGTCCCTACCTTTACGGACACAAATTTCTTATTGTTACCGACCATAGACCTCTTAAATGGTTATTTAATCACAAAGATCCCAGCAGCAAACTCCAGTGATGGAGGTTGAAGCTAGAGGAATATGATTACGACATAGTGTACCGTAAAGGCAAACTAAACTCTGCCGCCGACGCTCTTTCTAGATACCCAGTTAACCCTATATACCCTGACAATGAAAGTCCTTCAAACCTTAACCCTAATGATAATAATAACATCAATTACGAACCTCCACTACAAACATCACAGCCCTCGGGCTCACCTAACGAAATAAACAATGACCTGCAAGATCTTCTCGTATCCCCACCATCCAGTCTTGACGCAGATCTTATAAATCCTGAAATCGAAAACGAAGTCATGGATTATCTGAGTTCTATTCCTAATGAATCGCGTGTTGAATCCGAACCTCAACCTTCAACCAGCTGGTAGAATCCTGAAACCTTGCCTGTTTCAAATCAATCTAGCTTGAAAAGCCCTCCAGCACCTGAAAGCTTAACCTTACCTGAGGTGACATATAGTCAATTTTTAAAACTACCTATAAAGTCGTATGACACCTCTATCTCTGAACACAACCAAAACCTACTTAAAGGAACTCAGAATTTAATAATTATACCTACCTCGATAGATATGGACGAGTCCATGCCTTATGTCCAAGAAATCCTAGATAACTGCCCGGAGCCTCATCGCAGAGAATTCTTGAACTTAGAAAGATCCTTATACACCTGTCTACCTCTTACTATTGAGAATAAAACTTACCTGTTTCTATTTACGAAAGTTCACTACTTTGACGACTTCTCGTACCAAGATATGTTTAAATCTTTAAAATATGCACGCAACGAGATAATAATGTCTTATCCTACAATATGTGCAATCAGCACATCAGACTTTAAAAATCCTTTTGATAGACATTCTTTTGTTAAAATCTATAACATGTTTAACTATCTATTTGACGGGACTAACATAACAATACATATTTACCATAACAACGTCATATATCCTTCGCTCAGCGAAATCCCGAAGATCCTTAAGGAAAATCACGATATTCCCGTTGCGGGACATTTAGGATCCATCAGAATGTTAAACCGCATAAAGGAAAGATTTTATTGGAAAAATATGCGCGGTGACATTGAAAACTATATAAAAAAATGTTTATCGTGTCAAACGAATAAAGCGTTGCTTAAGATAAACAGAGCGCCCATGATAATAACATCCACCTCAACGTCTCCATTTGAGAGAGTATCTCTCGATATTGTAGGTCCCTTGCCTGAGTCTGGCACAGCCAAACTTAGATTCATTTTGACTATGCAAGATGACCTTACGAAATTCTCGTTAGCTTACCCTCTTCGTAACAATACCGCCGAGGAATCGTGTGAATGTGTCCTTCATTTTATATCTCTATTCGGAATTCCTAAACACATACTTACCGACCAAGGCACAAATTTTACAGCCGATCTATTTAAGAAAACATGTGAGTTCCTGAAAATCAAACCATTATGGTCCACCCCTTATCATCCGCAAACGCAAGGAGCTTTGGAAAGATCACACTCCACGCTCAAAGAATACTTGAGATCTTACACTAACGATAATCAAAACAACTGGCCCCGATATGTATATACAGCTATGTTAGCATATAACACCGCCGTACATTCAACAACCCACTATTCACCGTTTGAATTACTATTTGGGCATAAGCCTCACATTCCAGACTCTGTGTACGACGATACTTCCAATACTACTTACCCCGAATACGTTAAGATGTTACAACATCGAATGAAACATACACGTGACAAAGCCATAGAGTTTATTCAAAAATCTAAAACAAGTTCTAAAACTTACTATGACTCCCATACTCGCCCAGTGATATACAAAGTTGGTGATTATGTTTTATTAAAGAACCATCTAAGGCTACGCAAGGCCTTATCACCCGTTTGGAAAGGGCCTTACAAGGTCGTTAAGATACACGGTAATAACACATTATCGTTACTCATAAACAGACGCCATGTGAAACACCACTTCGATGAAGTTAAGCACGTGGACGTCCAAGATGCATCTGCTATAGACTAAAATAATTAATTGGTACACTCATTTATATTTAATACTTTTTTTTCTCTTTACTTATTTACAACTTTATTATACAAATATTATTATACAATTAGACATAGCATATAGTATAGTATAGTAGTGTCTCTTTTATTTACAGCATACTGGCCCAAGGTCACCCAGAATTTGTTTAAAAAATCAACACCAGCTCCGGCATATATTTTGACCCAATTGGTGAACTCAAAATTCACGTAAGCCACTTAGACATAGTCACACCGTTTGATATCTCTTACATTCAACCGCACATCCAAAATATTAACTCCATCTTAGGCTCAATACGACATATATGTAGCCAAATTGAAATCCAAACTTCTAATCATCTAGAATGTCATAACACATTAGAACCGTTAACAGTTAGATACCATGACATTGTTGCCGCGTACTCTGCTATATCTCATTTAGTAAACAAAAGGTTCAAACGAGGGGCATGGATTGGTGGTATTGGCACTCTGTCCAAAACTATTTTTGGCACTCTGGACGAGGACGACGCTGTCAAATATGATAACGCCATCCAAAGCATTCAGGATAATGAAAAAAGACTGGGTTCATTAATGAAAGAAAATATATTAGTAACGTCTTCAATTTTATCAAAATTTAATAACACCTTACACGAAATTAAGTATAATGAGGCCAGCCTTAACCAAGCTATCGACAATTTCTCCATAAAATTAAAAAATATGTCAATAATTACTAACGATTTAAATATTAAATCAACCATTAATTCAATCTTGAACAGTTTAGAAGCATCCATGCTTAGCTTATCATTTCAG
The DNA here is from genome assembly GCA_930367265.1 of Catocala fraxini. Taxonomy (NCBI): domain Eukaryota; kingdom Metazoa; phylum Arthropoda; class Insecta; order Lepidoptera; family Erebidae; genus Catocala; species Catocala fraxini. The sequence continues at coordinate 709,919 of OV884028.1, forward strand.
TTAGAAGATATAACAAACGCTATTATGTTATGTAGCCAAAACATCCTGCACCCGGCCGTATTATCGCCTGTGCAGTTATACCAAGAAATTGTCGATAACTACCAATACTTACCTGTAGATTTTAAGTTACCTGTAAGCTTAGCATTAAGTAATATTCATAGTTTATTGAACATATCTAATGTACTGTCCTACAGTTTGAATAGCAAGATAGTTTTTATTTTAAGAATACCCCTAGTATCCCCTAAGGAATACAGTTTATTTCACAGCATTGGCTTACCGACTCCTCACAACAGTGTAAATCCAAACTCTTTTAGTTTTATAATACCTAGTAGTAAATACATAGCAATGACCAAAGACAAATCAGAATATTGTGAACTCGACTCACTTAAGGAATGCATAGCGATAAGCTCGCGCGAGTACATCTGTGACGTCATGACGGTGTTCCCGAGCACCGCGAAGCCGAGTTGCGAAAGTGAGTTAATATCGAATGTGATAAGTGTTTTACCAGTGCAGTGTCAAACAAAATTCCTTCATGGACATATAGACTTGTGGAAACCACTTTACAATAATGACTGGATCTATGTCCAATCTATAAGTAATAAACTTTATATCGAATGTCTAAACCAAAAACTTATTGACATAAGTATTGTCGGTACAGGTATTCTAAGTATCCCAAACAACTGTATTGCGTATTGTAAAAGTACAAAATTATTACCTAGATTTAAAAACATTAAAATCAACGTTACTGTTGTACACCCCGATTTTAACATTATAAATTACTCTTGTTGTAATTTAGATAAGTTTAGAGATATAATAGGTAATGAGCCTCCTCTTAAATTACAAAACATTGATTTAGACGATTTCACAATGGAAACTAAATCAAAATTAAAATCGATGTCTGATGAAACTGACAAAATTCTAAATCAACATCCATTAATTAGATACGAGACTCATTACTCAATCATTATTATTGTACTCATTTGTGTTATTTCTATTTTCTGTATTTTTAAATTGTTTTTATACATTAAATCGCACAACCGTCTCTCCCATCGCTTTCCCATATTCCCTCAATCAACTTCAGTAAACTCACCCGTAGACCAATCCCCAGATCCTGAAGCAGTAGTTTCTATAAAGATTAATAAACGAAATTCTGAAACTGATAACCTGCCATCTCCTAGTATTAGACGAAATATAAAAAATTTCTAAATTACCTCTCCTAAACATCGAAATTACAACCCCGATGTTTAGTCTACCCCTGGGAGGTGTTATAGATATGTAATGCACCCTTTCTTGCAAACCACACATTCCTTTTGTTTACTAGCATTTATCTTTTCTTAGTCGAAGCGCCCATCCATTCAATTAGTCTCATCCTAAAAGCCATCCTAGACGGTTGTCTCAATCCGATTATCGAGTTTCTTTTTTTAAAAACCTAACCTTGGCGAGGCTCATAACAGTACGTACGACTTCCATACGTTCGCAAAACTCGGAAAGGAATCGTCGGATTGACTTTGAATTTTTGTAGAACGTCTAATTTCTGTTAAAGAGTATTTCAATATACTTTTTACTCAGATGTTCTTACGGGAACGTAAATTTTAAAATATCAGACTGTGCCAGCGAAGCTTGGCTTAGTTTAGCTAATCTCATATAAATGTGAAAGATTTTATGAATGTTTGCATTTTTGTTACTCATTTCTCCATATATGTATATATATACGTTGAACGGATTTGACGAAACTTGACATGACGAAAGCCAATGTCCATAATCAAGAGGATATATTTTATTCTGGTAATGATATGCCGTGAAATTTACGCAGGGGAAGACGTGATAGAAACAGGTAGCCTATATAACATATTTCGGCTCAATCAATACCTAAGTAGGTAAACTTAACAGGCACCAAATTAAAATCAAAACAAAAAAATAAATTATGTGTAATAAGCAGCGGATGCACGAAAGGTACACTGCCTTTAATTGAGGAGATATTTTCGGATTATTTTGACTACTGCCATTATCTACTACCAAATACTCCAACAAAATATTGGTTAAGCAATATTGAACATAAGCTACAAAACTTTACGATGAACGATTACTGCTTGATTTTTATAGGCGAAAATGATATAAAGAACATCGAGTACATAAATATACTGGACAACTTAAAAAAAACGTTAAAAACCAATCAAACAAATAACGTCGTATGTACACCAACCTACATGAAAGGTGCACTCATACATAATTACAAAGTCGAACTATTCAATAATCTCCTATTCTTAGACATAAAAAACCAGGAATATGCCTACCTTTTTGACAGCAACCTCTCTCTGACACATGAAATGTTCTCCTATAAGACTGGTAGTATAAATAAAAATGGATGGAGGAACATATATGAGAAAATTATGTCAAATATAATGATAGATTTTGAATTATTTTCTACACAAGACGAACAAGTAACTATCACGTTTAACCAATCAAGTACAATCAATACATCACACATACCACAGGAAACAGGAGAAGAAACCTTTTTTCGTGAGCACTAAATACTTTCATGTTCTACATCAGAATATTGCGGGATTATTGAACAAGTCGGATGCAATCGCGGTGAGCCTTGATGAACTATTAGATGAAAATATGAATGTAGACATCTTATGTTTTACTGAACATTTTGTCATGTCAGGATATGAACACTTATTAAACATTCCAAATTATCAACTAGCTGCATGTTTTGCTCGAAAGGAAAGTAAGAGAGGAGGATCATGCATACTTGTCAAAAATGGACATCGTTTTAGGGAGTTAAAGCAAATTGTAAAAATATCTGAGACTGGAGTTTTTGAATGCTGTGCTATAGAACTGACAGACTATAAAATAATTTTAGCATGTGTGTATAGGGTTCCTAAACTTAGTAATTTTAATGTGTGTATAGAGAAAATACAAATACTATTGCATGAATTTAGTAAAAATCGTTATGCAAATATTATAATAGCAGGCGATTTTAACGTAGATTTATTGAAACGAAATGTACAAACTCTAGACTTTCAGTGTGTATTTATTAACTTTAATTTGAAATTGGCAGTAAATCAACCTACTCGCTTAAAAAGTCAAACATGCATTGACAATATCGCTCATAACTTTACTAAGAAAACTGTTACTCAAGTGCGTGAACTAGGATTATCTGATCACACAGCACAAATACTTAAGTTTCCTGTTAAAAAAATATTTAATAATAAATACTGGCGAGTCACCAAAAGAGACTATTGTAAAGAAAACATAAATCAATTCAAAACTTGTCTAAAAAGCTTATCGTTTTCAAATATATACGAAACATCTGATCCTAATAAAGCTTATAATTGTTTTTTAGATACATTTACTCTGTACTATAAGTTATGTTTTCCTGAGGTAACTAGAGTTATTAATGTTATCAAAAAACCCAAGTGGATATCTCGCGGCATAAAAATATGTAGCAAAAAGAAACGCCAATTATTATGGCAATATAGGCATAAACCAGATAAAATAAATAAAAAAATATTTACGGATTACTCTAGAAGACTAAAACTTATAATTAAGCTTACTCGGAAAGCCCAAAATAACTATACAATAAAGGCTTCTGCGTATAAGTCGAAAGCAACGTGGAAAATAATTAATAGTTCAAAACTAAGTGTACCAAGAGACATTATTAGAAAAATAAAAATTAAAAATAGCTTAATCACTAAACCTAAAGACATAGCAAATGCATTTAATACATACTTTGTTGAAAAAATAGCTCCATTTAATAATTCTTATAAAAATGTTACATCTCTTATAGAAAATAGATTAAACTCTTTCTTTTTAGCTCCTTGTGTCCCTGCGGAGATATATAACATAATAAATTCATTAAGAAATACTAATAGTGTGGGTTATGATGGTCTCTCAACAATAGTCATCAAAGCTGTTGCTAGCGAAATATGTACACACTTGAGCCATATTATAAACTTAAGCATCGATACAGGTATTTTTCCACAGGCACTGAAAGTTTCAATTATAAAACCGTTGTTTAAAAAAGACGATAAGGAACTTATGCAATACTACCGACCTATATCCCTCCTAAGTATTATATCTAAAATATTTGAGAAACACATATATAAACAATTGTATACCTATTTTGAGAAGAATAATATACTAACTCAAGAACAGAAAGGCTTTCGTAATAATAAAACGATAAATATGGCTATTTACGATTTCATGTATAAAGTAATAATAAATGTAGACAAAAAGATTCCTGTTAGCACCATATTTTGCGATATGACGCAAGCGTTTGACTACGTTTGTCATGCCATTTTGATAAAAAAATTGGAAGCTTATGGCATCCGGGGTAACGTTTTGCGTCTCATAGAATCATATATTACAAATAGAAAACAACATACAGAAATCACCTCAATAAACACATACACAAAACATGAAGAAATTTATCGGTCATCTGGTAGAGTAGTCAAATACGGTGTGCCTCAGGGCAGTGTCTTGGGACCTCTGTTATTTATTATATATATCAATGACCTACCCAAAAGCATAAACCAAAACGTGACACTATTTGCCGATGACAGTACCATAACAATATGTTGTAAAAATAGAGATACCTATAATGATGACATTAATAATTCTCTGATATCAATGATACAATGGTTGGGGAACAATAATTTAAAAATTAATTAGGGAAAATCCAATATAATGCACTTTACACAAAGAGGATCCACTATGTCTACACTAAATATTCACTACAATAATGAAACTATCAATGAAGTTGATAATGCAAAGTTTCTTAGTGTCATAATTGACAAAAAACTTAATTGGAAAACACATACCGAAACCTTAATAAAAAAATTTAGTAAATCTTCTTACGCAATATACAAATTAGTACCAATGCTCAATATTGACGCCCTTCTTTCAGCGTACCATGGTTTAGTTTCCTCTAATCTTAGATACGGCATTATCTTTTGGGGTAACTCAACGAATAAAGAATTAATACTGAAAGCCCAGAAGCAATGCATAAGAACCATGTTCAAACTAAAGGTCACAGAAAGCTGTAAACCATTCTTTATAAAACATAAAATATTGACATTACCTTCTCTTTATATTTTGGAAAGCGCAATGTTTGTTAAAAGCAATCCTAACTTGTTTCCACGTCTATCTGATGCGGTCGTTCGCAATAGACGTGATAATAGTAAACTTCGCCTACATAAATCAAAAACTGCTTTAATGAATAACAGCATATTTTGCATGGGCCCAAAAATATATAATAAATTGCCTAAACTTTGGAAAAAATATAATAGTAATATTTTTAAAAAGAAGTTAAATAATTTCCTTGCAAATAAGGCCTACTATACTATAAAGAATTTTCTGGATGACAACATTGACTCCTAACTGCTATCACACTTAATATTGACATTTAAATAAATTATTATATTCTGAGTTAAGTACTGCTAATTAAGCATAATAAAATGGAATTCATAAAATAATGTAATGAGAATGTAGTATAATTAAATGGTAAATAATGTAATGTTAAATATGTATAGTATATAGATAGATTTTATTGATTATGTTTTCTATAATAATGTATATTGAATAATTTATTAATACAAATCTGTAATGTCAAGACTAATTATTATTATTAAAAGTTTTTTGTTATATATTTGTATGCCGCAGAGGCTAAACATGACTGCCATTGACATTTCATTTAACAACTTGCATGCAATATGTATGTATACTCATGTTATAACAAATAAAATGATCTTTATCTTTATCTTTATCTTTATCTTTAAGTGTTCACTGAGTTGACTCACATACTATCTTTGTATAACATAGATTAGGTTTATAAATTACATAGCATTATCGCGTCTACTGTTAGAAGGCTTGGTAGAGATACTTTACAAGTAGTTGTGTTAAGGTTGCAGTGTATCTTGTTTTAGTAACTATTCATGTTTGCTAAGAAGGAAACAGCATCACATCTTTGCCTAACACCGCAAAATCGAAGGTTGACTTTCACCATCAGTATTCACATTCATAATTATGATAATTGTGAGGCTCAGGCCCCACAATTATCATAGTAGTCGGATTTAAAGCTTAATATTATTCTCAGTCAAATAACACAGTGTACAGATTTGTAAAGTTAGATTTCTAGCAGCTGTAATAGTTCTAGTTGTAGAGTTTCTTAATACATTGTAGTGATTGCGCTGATATATGGTCCGACTTGATTATATGGTATTTCTTATATTTTTTGGACGGCTAGTGTTATAAATGTGAAAGTTTGTGAAAATGTTCGGGTATTTGTTACTCATTTACGCGGTCACCGCTAAAAGGATTTGGATAAAGCTTTGCACACAGATAGACCTTATTCTGGATACTTCTTCTTCTCTCTTAGCCTTTATTATTTCCAAGTCACTTAGGGTTGGCTTTTCTAGTCTAACCGGATTTGACTGGATATCAGTTTTTACATGGAGCGGTTGCCACGTGACCTCCGCAACCCGAAGGCTAATGATACCCTAAGGTTAGACCAGTGTCAGGATATTAGAGGGTACTGACGTTCCCAATAACGACTGCCATAGATGTTCATGGCGGCCGGGACCGATGGCTTAACGTGCTCTCCGAGGCACGGAGCAGGCGATACTTGTCAATCAATACGCACATAATTCCAAAAAGTCATATAACTTCCGAAAGTCAGAGGTGCGCGACGTGGTTCGAACCCGAGACCCTCTGCATTGCAGTCTGTTGGTTTCCCTACTGAGCTATTACTGCTTATTATTCTGGATTAAGGTATATTATAATTTTGGATAATGAGACAACCCATAAATGTTTTACCCTAAAATAATAATAATAATTAGTTTTTACCCGCGGCGTCGGTCGCGCAAACATTCACGAGAACGCATGAACATATGTATGTGTTTAACCAAGATACTTGTGTCTGAAGTGTCGGCCAATTCTGTGCAAAGTTTAACGCGTGATTGACAAATATCCTCACTAACTTCATAATATAATATAAGTAGTTTATAATATAAGTAGAATAAAGCATGTTATGGTAATTTCGTGATCAAAAAAATAAAGTCGAGGCTTTTCAGTTTCACATTGTCTTACTAACTCGCGTAATTTAAGCTTTCAGGATTATCAGGATGATCTTGAAAAAGCCTAGATAATCTATTCCTGTTTTGTACTGAAATAAATATTCAGTTAGGGTTCTGTATAAATAATATTTTTACTATGAAAATGGGCCGTTGTGACTTTGAATTGGAACCTTAAAATATATTTTTGTTCGAGATGTTATATCATCTCTTTAAAATGTACTTGAAATATTCTTGCTACAGTAACGCTTCAATAACTTTCTTCAAAGGCTGTATAGGTGTTATTAATATTTATGCATCAATAATTCGGATACTTTGAGGTAAGAGCTGCATGATAAAGACATAGTATATTACAAATACTAAGGTATTTGCCTTTTTCTAACTACTCACCGGTCTACTCATTGGTACGATGCAGTGCGATTACAACTGATGGTTGATGATTTATGGTCAACTTATTACTCATTGTTTATTTAATTTAGGTAATCCTCACTATAATATTATAAATGCTAAATTTGTTTCTTTGTTTGTTACGCTTTTACGTCTTAACTAATCATCTGATCATCATGAAATTTCGCATACACGTTGTCAGGGGAACAGAAAAGAGTATCTATCATCCAGAAAAAAAGTTTCAAAAAAGTTTCGAAAAAGTGTTTTCAAAAAAGTTAAGTTATTTGACATAACCTAACCTACATTCACGCGAGTGAAGCGGCGTGCAAGATCTAGTTGTATATATAATGGAGGTGTATTAAGTATAAAGTATGCTTGATCTTATGCTTTATAAATTATATGTTATTTAAGTGCATAATAGATGACATCTCTGCAATAAAATAAAAATGTTGTACTCTCTCACGGATTTCTAAAAACACAAAAGGTATTTTTGGCAAACCGTCGTCTTTATCTAAATGTGCGCTCTAGAATCCAATACAGTTTTTAAGATTTAAGGTCCCTGTTTGCATTACAGGAAAATAGTAGTTTAAATATTTTAGTGTGGGCCGACACTTAAGGTTGTAAACTGAATTCGTGAATGGCATTGAATGCCATCAATAGTTGATAATGCCTTTATCCATTTTAACAGATGATATATACTTTTACGTTAAAAGTTATACTTTCTCGGATATAGAAGCAGGTAACGGTCTACATACCTATTTTTTTAAGAAAAATATTCTATTTTGACCTGGAAAATTGAAACATAAATAGGTACTGTTTTTCTAGGATGACATTCTATTAATCTAAATCGTTTAGGTCGCACGTAATAGGGGGCGCGGCTATTGCCGTCTACCGAGCACGATTCCAGACTCCAAGTTGGTACTGAGATTCCAAATCCGGGACCACATACACAGCTGTCAATCATCATATCTATTACCGGTCTCTGAATTTAAATATTTTGCACAAATTAGCTACATTCTAAAATTCGTAGTTTCTATTACTAAAATCAAAGAATCAATTTAATCACTAACATTTGTCAGAAACGATGATAGTTCATTCCATTTGTGTATTGCTTGTCTGTTCCTGCCTTTGCAAGAGAAGGTTGGCGTTTCCTATTTGGGTCGTAATTTGGATGCCGTTTGATCTGCTTTGATCACCTCATTCCCGAATAGTAAATACCTTGACCTGGGAGCGTTTGTGTTGCGCTGTGTCCTTGCTCTTATTTACTAGATTTGTGGGCAGTTGCTGATGTTTGTGGGACACATAACATACGTATATTATATAATGAAAGTGTGGTGCATGCAACCTTGAAAGTATACATATACATTCAAACTTTGTGCAAACTGAAATTTTGTCCGCTAGGCTATTCCTGCAATTATGTTAAAAGATTCATACCTGTTTAAAATAGTTGTAAACACTACATATTGTTACATTTTTGGTAAAATGTTACAAAAAATGTTGATGTAAAAGTTGACAAACAACTCGAAACGATTTTTTTTGGAACATGTCATATAGAAACTTTCTTAACACGTTGAACGCTTAAAAACAAGTATTTCATTAAGTATATTTTTTTGGTATAACTAACAAAATCTAAGTAAAACAATAATGTCGACTGTAATTTTTAAGAATAACCCTAGTGTCATTACATATCTTAAAAAATGCTATAAGTTTTTATTAGATTTGTAAACCACGTCATCTGGTTGGGCTACAGAGCCACGCGGCTCACTTTTATGTGCGTTTCGTTTGATAGCTGCAATATGTAGCTTCTGGGAACATTTTTCAACGAACGTTCAGTAAGAGAAGGCTCACCGGTGAGCCCCGTGGCCTGTATGGAAATACTCGATTTTTCACGTGGCGTTCAACGTGGTAATGTTGTAATTTGAGTTTTAAATATTTGTGCATGTAATGCTACTTATTTAAATGTTTTATCTGTTGCTTTTGTTCCTAATATTAGTAAATTTTAATTTAAAAACACTTATGTGTTAGCACCCTTATACATATAGCTTGTACTACATAAACTTGTAAATATCAAAATAATCTATTGTAAAATCCATGTCATCTTGATGAACTTACATTTATAATATTTAAAATAACTACAAACCCCTTTAATAACATCATTGAACGTAGCTCTTTCTCACATATTTGTCGCGTTTTAGTGCTAATATTTTCTAAGAAGGGCTTAGGTCAGTAATGAAACGTGGGTGTTTGTAGTCATCTCCGAATAATGTGGTCTCTTGTTAATAAAAGTGGCTTTTACACGACTATACTCGTATTTTGCGTTCTATTGAAGTTGTGTGTAGGTGGTAAGTTCATGATGGTTTTTGACTTAACAATATTCCACGTATCGCAGATTTATATACTTAAGATGTACATAGACTCTCATTTGTTTACCTCATCAGGCGTAGGCCGAGGTGTATGTTTACAGACGTAGGTACATATATATGTATTATACCCACATTTCACCAATAATGTTATTAAGTCCCACGTGATAGGAGCGAGCCTAATTATATTTATCGTAGGTCCACTTTTTTTTTATCTCGTCATAATGACTACTCTTCGCCTGATGGTAAGCAGTCGTGTGGTCTAAGAGCAGTGGCCTCCACACCGTCCTCGTAGCAACCGAGGTGAGGTTGAGGTCTCTACTTTGACGGCCTGAGAAGGTACTTTTTCACGCCCCGCTTAAAGGACCCAGGATTGAAGGAAAAAGGAAACGCGTGCCTTGGCAGAGAATTCCATGCCTTGATCGTTCGGCAGAGGTATGAGGACCCGAAGTTGTTGGTACGCGCTCTAGTCGACTCTACCGTGTAAGGATGGCATCTGAGCCCAGCACGCGTTGTTCTAGATAGGAAAGGGGAGGGCGGGATAAGGTGGTATAACTCTTCAGAGCACTCCCCGTGGTATATTCTGTAGAAATATGCGAATGAGGCAATGTCCCTACGGAGCTGCAGAGGTTCCAGTGAACTCGTGACCTCTGGATCTCCGATGATACGGACAGCCCGCCGCTGTAACCTGTCGAGAGCGTCCAGCAAGTACTGCGCGGAGCCATCCCAAAGATGAGAACAGTACTCCACGAAAGGGCACACTTGTGCCTTATACAATATCACACATATATACGACCACAATACAGCATATGCTGAGTGAGTACCAATTTGTCACAGATTGCATGTATAAGTTCGTTTTTGTATTTACTTTCTATTCTATTTTTATATTAAACTATTTTCTTTGTACTGTGTGTGTGTTTTATATGTATTTGTGGTAAATAAACGTATTTTTCTTTCTTTCTATATCCAGTGTTCCTTCACAAATGTTTAATGATGCTTTGCTCAACCCGAGAATCCAACTTGAGACCTCATTATTGCAAGCAAAGCGCAAACTTATGCTACAACATCAAAGAGGCATAATAACATATTTCCCATTTAAAAATATATAATTTAGATAATCCAGTATTCACTCCCATATAGTTTTAGCAGAAACATTTAGCGTATTATGTTAGGTATAATAAACATTCAATTTATGGAGGCATGAGAATCTTAATATTATACATTATTAAAAATGTTTATAATAAAGTAAATCTAGTTGTTTTAACAAATTTAGATTTGCTTGGTAATATTTAAATCTGAGTAAGTAGGTACTTATAAAAAATTGTCTTTGTAAAAAAGTAATGAGAATGTCATTCACAACATGAGATTACTTGTTATTAAAAAAACTAAATAATTGTGTTGTCGCTTAGTAATATTTAATTTGACGTAAGATATTATGTTAAGGAGCGTGCGAGCGTAAGGAGGATGTGTGAACATCTGAGGGTAAATTGGAACGGGGTGTATACAAAAAATTACATTATGATGTTTATATAAATACTGGCTATTAGTAACATTAATAACACATCCATTCGACCCAAGCACTTAACCAAGATGACTTGTCGATTTAAATACTTGTAGTCATATATATTTATTTACCTGGTGAAAGTATTATTATATATAAATGTAGTTTACGGATCCAAACTGCACGTTTACAATTAGCCTCACATAATTTCTTAGAATATAATAATATAGACATCACTTTTTAATAACTCCAAATTACCTTTTACATTGTTAATCTTTGTAAAATGGCTTACAAGGTGAAACTAAACTCACGTAATTATTCTAGGCCGGTAATCGCATTGAGAAACTTAGACGAGAGTATTCCTAATTGTTATAAAACTGTATATCTATCAAAAGCGGTCTTTGTATCTGAAGTAACGCTTCTTGGGAAAAATTGTGTTGAGATGAGACTGATTTATCAACTACAGCAATCTCCGGTACAATCACACATCTATTAACCAGCTCATATTCCTCAACAATATAAGATTATATGGCTAACATTGAGTGAATCAAGCACGTACAATATTAAAATCAAGTTGAATGCATGTTTTTACAAAAATCATCTCGTCGAGTGTAGTTATTCTCCAATTAAATAGTGCGCGAGGACTGAGTTTTGACGGCATTCAATTAATTGAAGAGGCTTCACGTTTTTCTAAAGTGCGGTGGTCTAATGCTATTTGAATTCAATCATATTTAATGATTTTATTATGTAAACCAAGCGTGACAAGGCTGGCCTGCGTCTCTTTACCCGTGTTATACCGCTTAGTGATCACGACAAAGTGACTCTAATAGTAATTTTAAAAGTAAATTACTCTTTTCTTGAATGCATACATAGGCCTGGGTATCGTTGCGACACTATTTTAGTGCTAGTTCTATATAAATCAGGGGAACCTGCATGTTTATTAAGAACTATATATTTACTTACCGATCCATTTCTGGTCCTGGACAGCGAAGGTACGTATTCTCTCTCTACCGTAGCAACTGCCAGCAGTGGTGCAAAAATCGCGAAGGAGACCAGCCATAGTCCCGCGAGAAGACTGCAGGCGCCTCGCCTTGAAGGCATCCAAGGCTGGCGGAGTGACTGCGTGATGGCGAGGTATCTATCCACCGACATTGCCGTGATGGTGAACACGCTGGAAGCTACTGCCACACCTAGAACAACAAATCAGATTGCAGTAGTTGTAGTCAACAACAAACAATTAAAAAACATTGTAAAACTGGCAATTGTTGTCAAAAAAGTTATTGATAAAGGCTAGAATTTAATGTCGTGTCTGGATGCCACTACATTAACAATGTGAATCTACTACAACAATAAGCATTCTAGCTTAGTTCTAAGGCTTAATAGGAATACTAATAATTTCTGAACAAATTGAAATTTCAAAATGAACTTTGCCTAATTATAAGCTCCCGTATAGTAAGAATTCCCTAAACAAAATCATAATAATTCATAACAGAATCCATAATTATGAAGTCACGTATTCGTATTCGCTCGTATCTGTGTAGCTACGACACATAGTTTTGAATATTATTAACATTAAAATAACAATATGAAGTAAAATATATCGAACAACATTACCCTGTACAAACGATAAAGATAAACTGTTTCTATGTAAATACGCTGGTGATTGTTCTCTAAGCGCCATATTGGGAAACCACCCACATTACTGTAAATCGACTCTTTGAATCTGATATTATTAAAAAACTTTAAGGATTTTGCAAGATTAACTCATTGTTCTTTATCTTTACCTAAGTTTTCAATGGATCGATGAGTGGGCGCAGCGATATTAAATAATGTTCAGCCGTAAAAAGAAGAACCTACTTAAATTACTTATATTATAATAATATCAGCTCTGTATTAAACTGTTCCACTCCTGGGCACAGGCCTCTAGTCAGTGCGAGAAGGAAGGAAGTCCACCACGTTGGTCCAAAGCGGGTTGGCAGACTTCACACGTCGTCGAGAACATTATGGAAAACTCTCAGATATGCAGGTTTCCTCACGATGTTTTCCTTCACCGTTAAAGCAAGCGATAATTAACTATTTAATACGCATGTAACTTCGAAAAGTCAGAGATCTGAACTTGAGACCTCTGCGTGGCAGTCCAACGGTATCCCCCTAAGCTATCGAAATAAGTAGGTATCAATAATAAAATATGAAATACTTTAAAAATAAATATAATTAAACTGAAGTTAAAAGCGTGTTTTACTTGTTAGTTTTTAAGAGCAAAAATAATCAAACCGTTAAATAATATAAAACATACTCGCTATCTGCGTCTGTCTGTATGTTTTCTAGTGTAATTCTTATAAACTACGCTATGGATGTTGATGTGGCTTTCAGTATCATTTAGAGAATTTGTTTACGGAGGTTTTATATGTATAAAAATACTAATTAAATAATCAAGTCACCGAAAATATATGTTTTTAGTCGTTTATATGGCAAATGCTAAAATAATGCACTAAAGAATTGTTTTGAAAAGCCAACTGAAACTCCGTGATGGCATATACTCGTATTAAGGTTGACACATAAGTAGTAACTAAGTAGCGTTTACTTATAACTAAAAATTATAAGGCTAAGTACGACGCAAATTTGAGCAATGTAGTATAAATAATTATCTAGGTACATACGTTCATTACCTTGAACATTTAACTGAGCTTAAAACTGTCTTTTACATTATGTAATTTAAAAGATTACTTTAGAAGATATCGCAGATTTCAAATTAAGCGCCACAAAAATAACAAGTGACAAGCCATGTAAAGTGGACCTGTGTCGCGTATATGTATAATATATTATTATAACTTGTGGTATTTTAAACAAAGCTTTTCATTTTATACAACGGTAATACCAAGAAACAGATTTTCAATCTAAGTTTACACTTGTAAAATGAAAATCTGTAGTATTTTCAATCTAAGTTTTGCTAATATTATAAAATGTGGCTAAGACTAATCTCGAGGATTATAACTAATTTTAACCAGGTGCTTCACGAACAATACATACCAGTGTTATTTTAAGCCGCTGCAACCAGCTAACAGTAGCGGATTAAAGTTTTTTTTTAGATTAGTGGGATGACGTATTTATACTTAGGCCGAGGCCGCCCTGGTGGGACGAATGGCAGCGGCCGCACCACCGAATGTAGAATTATGATAATGTGCTTCTGTGTCGTGCGGCGTGCCGCATTGCCATCGCCGTACGAGTGCAGCTTCGAATCTTAGCCTAAACTCTATCATATCTTTTTAAAAGACAACCCTCGTGCTTCTGAAATCTATACAAATATAATAAAGAGGAAGAGTTTGATTTTTTTTGTTTGTTTGTTTGTAAGGATTTAACTCAAAAACTAATCAACAGATTAAGAATTAAAATTTTTAGAAAGCTTAATATAGCTTTCTTAAAGACTTTTCACCGAGTAACATAAGCTATATTCTGATAAAAAAATTAATACTTTTACTAAAATAACCTTACCTAACTTCTTTTACGCGAGCGGAGCGGCTAGCTAAACTTAGAAATATATACATATACCTGTATCGCGCAGGACTTCACAAGCTTTCAAACAACGACCACAAAGATCACCCAGACTAAGAACAATCACTATATAACCATAGTACGAATAGCGTAGTGATCAGTGGTCCCCTCAGTACCTCGTCACCGCGCCCAGTGTTGTGGGTTCGATCCTCACACAACGCAACAATTTGAGTGATCGACAAATTGTTGCTCTGAGTTTGGGTGTCCTTTGTACCCCTTGTTTAAATAATAATAATAATAATAATAATAATAATAATAATATTCTACCACATACACACAACACCATCTAGCCCAAACTAAGCAGAGCTTGTACTATGGGTTCTAGACAATGGATAAACATACATATATACGTTTTTTTTTTTTTTTTGTAAATACATACATATTATACATAGAAACACCCAGACCAAGACAAACATCCATGTTCATGCACACAAATGTTTGACTTGTGCGGGAATCGAACCCGCGACCTCGGGCGTGGCAGTCGGTTACACTAACCACTACGCCATCGAGGCCGACAATGTTTGTTGTTTGTCAATTACAATGTAAATGTTTGTAGTCTCCCACAACAAAGCAATTTATTCTAGTGCGGGAGTTGTATATGTTACAAGATAAAAGAAAACAGGCATAAAATATTACTGAGATAATCATCCTAATCCTATCTTATCTTATGTGGGGGCCAGTCAGTGCAGACCGGCGACACTTCGACCCAGTGGGATCTTTTGTATCGACACTCTCCCAATAACGACTGCCATAGATGTTCATGGCAGCCGGGACCGAGGCCTTAACGTGCTCTCCGAGGGACGGAGCAGGCAGTAATTGTCAATCAATACGCACATAATTTCGAAAAGTCATAGGTCATCAAATTCAGAGGTGCGCGACGTGGGTTTAAACCCGAGAGCTTTTGCATTGCAGTCTGTTGGTCTCCCCACTGAGCTATCGCTGCTCTTATCCTAATTCTAACTAATATTACTAATGGGGATGTGAGTTTGTTACGCTTTCAAGCTTTAACTACTCGACCGATCATCATAAAATTTCGCATACACGTTGTCAGGAGTAGAAGTAGTAGAGAGTAAAAGGACATAGGGTACCCTTCATCTAGAAAAGAAACTACTGTTACTACCGTTAGTACCTATAGTTGACATATCAGCTTCTTAGAAGTCTTAGTAATTTGCCTTGTAGTGGTTGAGTTGTTTGCTCACTTCGGTTACACGCCGAGTTGTTGATAGATCCGTCTCTTGTGCAAATTGCCTTGCCTTTGATATCAACTAGTCTATGGATATTGCTTCTGTTGATTGCTAAGGGGAATTAGTTTAGAGAATTCGTTTTAAAAATAATCACATCTTTTCTTGCTACGTCACGTGGAACATTGGAAAATTTAACATTAGTTTAGGATTGTAGCCTCCATCCATTTTCTATATTAATAGGATGTCTACTACACACAGCTCGCCTAATTGTATTTAATCGCACGGACGGCGTAGAGGACAAGTAGTTGTCTTGCCAGTCGCCGCTGCTACCATACTAAGTATTGTGGGCTTGAATCCTACACGTAACAATTATTTGTATGATTTATTAAAGATTGTTCTGAATGTGGGTGTACTTTGTGTGCTTACAAAGTTTCCCGCGAAACAGGGGTAAATTGCTAGTGCAGAAGTTGTCTTTATTTAAGAAAATTAGAAAAAGATTTTGATCTGCCACCGCAACTGCATATTGAGCCACATATACCTATAATTTTAAATCACGCGACACCCTTTCTACTTAATACAGACTTAGACTATAGGATGGGCTAAGGCTATTTTATTCAAAAAGATAAAAAGGGACAAAGCTTAACAACTAATGCATTTAAATGAAATCTCACGTTTCTATTTTATGTTTTCACTGCAGCGCTTTTTACCAAAAGATAGATAAAGTTTTTTTTTATTTACGGTTATTTCCGTGTTTGTAAAATTCCTGGTCCGTTGAAAGTTATACGCAGACATGGGTCCAATGTAATTTAAGTCCAAATGGCATGGAGTGACGCGCCAAATTGCGTTTATATAGCCACCAACAGCGGTGTTAAAAGTATTAACACTGATCAAACTCTGTTCAAGTTTCTGTGTATTTTAAGATACAGATTTAAATTCCTATTTAGGGAATGAAAAGAGCTACAATTTATTAAACGACTGTACAGCTATCCCTCGGGACCCTATTCGCCTTTCTGTAGCCCTGTTAACATTTTTATTTCAGAATTATCCATATTTTGTAAGTAACAATAACTTAAAAACTATGTTAGTTATACAATTATTAAAATTAAAATTAAAATTAATTCATGTATCTTCTTGCTGCACCGGCCCCGCCGCTATGCCTACGTGTATTGTGTAACGTGTATGCGAAATTGCATTATGATCGGTAGAGTAGTTATGACGTGAAAGCGTAACGATCAAACAAATAAACAAACAAACTAACGTTCGCATTTATAATATTATAGTTATAGACAGGATTACCCAAATTAAATAAACAATGAACACTAAGTTGGCCATAAAGTTAAAGGCTTAGAGTGTCGACCGGTGCGATGCCAGATTCACTATCATGGGTGTCGTAAACAGACACCTGGTGCGGATTTACCCGCAATGATAAGGCTAAACGCCCTTGAACACTAAACTTGAACGGGTAGAAATCCCAGAGGCAAATACTCTATACAGTTCTGGCTGACCTGTATATTGTTATCTGAGATTGCATTTGTCCGTTTTGAGATAACGACTGCCCTAGAGGGATATTATTATTACAATCATCGAATCGAATCTTAATTAATCGAATCTTCTCGAATCTTAGTTTATGTCAGATGAGTCGTAAATTTTAGATCGTTCTTTAGTTAATAAAACTAAACCGATTCTTAACATAGAATTTCGAACTTGGATCATGTTTAGTACAGTCAGCAAGTAAGTAGCTGAATAATGAAACAATTTCCAACAATATTTGATGAATTAAAATACTAATTACTATACCGCATTTATAAAATGTCATTAAATTAATCATCCTCTAAGCTTGCTGTGTTAATTGTTGCTTCGAAATATAGATATAATATAATATCAGCCCTGTCCCACTCCTGGGCACAGGCCTCTTGTCAGTGCGAGAAGGAAGGAAGTCCATCACGTTGGTCCAAAGCGGGTTGGCAGACTTCACACGTCTTCGAGAACATTATGGAGAACTCTCAGATATGCAGGTTTTCTCACGATGTTTTCCTTCGCCGTTAAAGTAAGCGATAATTAACGAAATATAGAACTATTCACAATCTCGCAAATGTTACCTGACTTATGTCACTGACTTCTTCTCTCTTAGCCTTTATTATTCCCAAGTCACTTGGGGTCGACTTTTCTGGTCTAACCGGATTTGACTGGATATCAGTTTTACACGGAGCGGCTGCCACCTGACCTCCGCAACCCGAAGGCTAACGATACCCTAACGCTAGACCAGTGTCAGGATATTAGAGGGTACTGATTTTCCCAATAACGACTGCCATAGATGTTCATGGCAGCCGGGACCAACGGCTTAACGTGCTCTCCGAGGCACGGAGCAGGCGATAATTGTCAATCAATACGCACATAATTTCGAAAAGTCATATAACTTCCGATAGTCAGAGGTGCGCGACGTGGGTTCGAACCCGAGACCCTCTGCATTGCAGTCTGTTGGTCTCCCCACTGAGCTATCGCTGCTATGTTTATTATGTTGTTACTTATGTCACTGACTGTACAATTATAATATGAAGTCTTCTATTTTATTTTAGCAAAAAAGATGACGAGATATAGATTGTCTGGTTTATTTATCGAAAGCCTTTTGAGAAGAAGGCTTATCTGCAAATGCTTTTTATTGTCAGTAATAGTAACGTATTAATAATATTTTGGTAATTTCTTTTTTTAATAAATAATCTTCATAAGTACAACAGTTGCTTTAAAATTTTAACATCACGCAACTTTACTTTTGACTAATTTCTTTTATTTGAACGGATCGTGTAGGATTTTGCTTGGTGACACGACACACCCTGTCAGGGCAGTGGCAGCACTGCGCTGAGAGTTGTGGTTCGATCCTACGCGGGACGTAAATTTGCGTGGTCCGCAAATAGTTATTCTTCAAATCTGGAAATTTTTCTAACTATTGTTTGAAGGTTTGTTAATTCCACCGCTGAACTAAAACCATCCCTAGTGTGTGAGTGGTATTAAATAAGAACGAAAATGACTAAAATCATATTAAATGCTTGACTTTACAATTAATGTATTTAATAAAAATATACAACTAAACTAATATATTGAATGCTCAGTTTGACAAATAACAACAAAAGCAATTTGGTTCTGAAATAATATAGAGGCAGCAAATTATATTAAAATTTGTTTTGATTGAGCATTCAGAATCAGACTATGCATATGAGTATTGGTTTCAAATTAACCACAACGGAACTGTCAGCGTGCACGTTGCATATCAATGGCAACCTGGCGAGCTTAACAATTGACGATTATTTAAAACCTACTAGCTAAACCCGCATATCTGTGCCTTAGTCTGGGGTTAACTATTAGGAAAGCAATTCTCATTCTTGCAGGAAAGTCATTATAAAAAGAATGCACACGCTTTTATAGAAATACAATTGTGTAAAAAAATTAATCTGTTTATCGACTACCTACTATTAGAGTATTGTGGACGCTTACATATGGAAGCAGATTTTTTATGTATGAAGATTTGAAATAATGAACCACACATCTATTAAATCTGAATAGCTCGATATTTACCAAACATCACTTAGTATTTAATGAGAAATTCCAGCGTTCCATCGTTTGTAAGTATATACTGACAAATTTAATTTAGGACGACTAATTATAAGCATAATAATTAATTTGCCACTCTTATAGATACTGGCTTTTCTACCGTTATATAATTCTAACTTTGTTGATTTTCAGAAGAATTCTCTTACAGAGCTACTGTGTCACTATGGACTCCGAAACCTCACGACGTAATTTGTAGTGAGCATTTTATTAGAGGCAAAAAGTCACACGCACAGGCAAGTCTAAGTTACGATCCTACAATACTCCCTACAATATATTGATAGAACAATACAACAGCAATATAGCAATTGCCAGGCCCTCGCAAGATATATACGTTTAATAACACAAATAAACACAAACCTACTTTATTGCCTATCATCGCTGTTTGAGGCTGAAAATTTACGTCATGTTTTATACTCTCAAAGCCGTTTTAGTAATAATATTCATTAATTTAACTTATTGAACAGACATAGCTCTTTAATTTACACATGCATATTTCAGGTTTCTATTATATTTATATTACATAAAAAAAAATATGACTTCATATTCTAACATGTCCAGAATAGTTAAGACCGATAGGCGGCGTTACTGCCAAGTGCATAGCGAATAGCCACACGGCTTAGTTTTATTAAGCGTTGCCCACTTTATGTAGATTGATTCTGTGGTGCCTTTCTTTAGCGGTGAGAATACTTCTGTGTTTTATTTTCGTTTACTGATTCGAATACAATTCTGTACACCGCAAGACGTACTACTGTAAGATCACGATAGAGTCAGACTAAAGACGTGATTAAGTACCTGCAAGTGCAAAATGTAATGAATCTAATTTTATCGACTCTTATAGTTGCAGCGTTGCGGGGGAGTAGATGGGCTACAGCGTTAGAACAATTAAAGTAATTGTCTAGCTTCGTGTTGGTAGAAGAGTCTGACGTCTAGTGCACGTCTTGGCATGTAAATTGCTTTGTAAACAAATAAGGCTAAAGTAAAATTGTTGTCCGCGCTTCGTTGTTCTTTTTATATGTACATAGTCTCACGCCTTATCCCCAAAGGGTAGGCAAACGTGTATATACCCACATTTTGTCAGATGTGGTGTCTGGTTACATGTAATAGAAGGCAAGTCTATTACCAATCACACTGGCAGACACCGTGCCATGCCACTGAGAAGTTTCGGACAGAAGAACCCAAATCTGCCCGACTCCGAAATCAAATTTGAGACCTCAAGCATAACAGTTCCATTCACTGACGCTGCGACACTGAGGCAGTTATTTTCTGTACTAATAGTATAAAGAGGAAAGATTTATATTATTGTTTGAAATTAATAAACTCAATGGACTGATTTTAAAAGCCTTTTGACCATTGGAAGGCTGGTTTATCTAGATGTAACGTAAGCTTTATATCAGCACGCTTCAAGCCACGGGAGCGGAGCAGTAATCATTAACATGGGTGAAACCGCGGGGGACAGCTAGTTATAGATATTAAGGAATCTGTATGAATGAGGGCAGCGTTAATTTATATCAATATTTTCATTTAGTGCAGTTCATTTCACCAGTGCTATATAAATAAAGTACCACAAAAGAATTTTATGAGCTGTAAAAACATTGCGTGCCAAGTTGACTATCAGTATATATGAAGTTTTCAGCCAATGGACCGTGAGCACTAAAGTTTTGTTATACGTTAAAGTGTATATAATAAAAATATCGCTGTATGTCTGTAATCAAAACTAATATTGGCAAAGCACCGATATGAAGCACAGCCTTTGTCAATTCAAACGCAATAAAAAATTGATTTACTTACCTTACTGTCCTAGGAATAAAACGAATATAAACCAAGATGTTTTCATTACATGAAGAAACTCAATATTGTGAACTATATTGATGTCAAATATTCACCCCGCGTACCTAGACTTTAAGAATATTTCGTTTCTCTGATGGCGTGTTTTGCTTTTCCTAGCAAGAATATGGTAGTTGTCTATATTTTATGTTTTGTTACGCAATAACATTAACATTTAATTTAACCTTCCATAATTTTCTTTTTTTTTTGTTTCAAACAAATAGGTAAAGTGTACCAGTAGGTAAAGACAATAAATTTCGCATTCATATAACATACTTTTTTGTTGTATATTTGTTCATTCGAAATGAATATAGTCTGAAAACTGATCTATTACACCCACATTCCAACCGCTCTAGTTTTAGGTCCCACTTGATCGTAAGCGAGCCTATTGTTGTTTACCGAAACACAGTTCTAGACTCCGTAACGTTACTGACATTTTCTTGAAAGAAAACCCAATAATAGATTTCCCGACTTAGTAATCAAACCCGAGCCCACATACTTAGCAGTCGCAAACATTACCGATGCATCACCGAGGCAGTTGCAAAAAGTGCCTAAAATTACAATAACAATAAATTCTACCTACATATTAATGTAAAGAAATAGAAAATAGTTACCTTGTAGGAAATTAACAGTCTTGCACATGACCTCGCCGAAGTACCAAAGCAACGTGACGGACTTGGCGATCTGCACGGGCATGCAGAACAGCGTCACCAGAAGATCAGCCACGGAGAGGTTCACCAGGAATATGTTCGTGACACTGCAACAAAAAAACAGTATGGTTATAATAATAATATCAGCCCTGCATTGAACTATAACACCGCTGTGCACGGGTCTCTTCTAAGTGTGAGATGCAGTTTCCTCATGATGATTTGCTTCACCGTTAAAGTTAGCGACAATTAACTAATTAATACGCACATAACTTTGAAAAGTCAGAGATGTGTACCTTGTGATCGACTCGAGACCTCTGCGTGGTAGTCCAACGGCTTCTCACTAGGTGGTTACGTAAATTTAATTTACTGGTTAATCAGAAGCCTAGCAATGTGTTAAATACATAAAAAGTTAATTATAAAAAAGCTCTATCATAATTTGTTTAAAAAAAAAGAAAATACAGAAGTGGCATAAAGCAAAGCGCGGCGTAGGCGTAGTAGAGGCATGGTCTTATTTTAAAACCTTTCTATACAAAAGGCAAGACATCGTCGCTTCTTAAATTATACACATATGGCACGGCGCAAGTATGACGCTTCGCTGCCTGCGCCACGTGGCCTACAGGCGCGATCCAAGCGACGCTTTTTTTATTATGCGTATAAAAAATAGCTGCATTCGCAAAATAATCGAGCTGTATAATACTCCTTGCCGTATGTTCGCCTCTTCTGTATAATATTAATCGCGTCTGTGCCTTATCCGTTTGATACCTATAGATGCGCCATGACGTCGCCTTATTCCTTTGCTGTATAATTTACGCCTTCGGTGATATGTCAGCATGCGTTTAATTTCACTTAGAAGCCCTAGGATAAATTCTTACTAATATAAATGCAAATGTAAGTTTTTTTGTTACGCTTTCACGCCTTAGCTACGTGGCCAATCATCGTGAAATTTCGCATACACATTGTCACTGGTATAGAAGTGGACTGTAAGCATCTTTCATCCAGAAAAATATACTGTTCCTGTAGGGTAGTAATATATTTCCAAAATCTATGTTATCGCGAGCGAAGCCGCGGGCAAAATCTAGTACCTTATAATCAATAACTAACACAAGTGTCACAAATGACAGCTAAAATTAATAGATTTATTTATTTGACAAATTATGTCAGAGTGACGGGAAAAGCTTTGCTCGGTGAATTATTAATTTTCTTGTAAAACTATAGTTTTGATAATGCCGAAGTCGATTTTGTATATATTATGTAGCGCCATAGTACTCGCATCTTTGCTCTCGAGATTTTAAGCAAATATTCGCTCGAACCATGGATTCTACGACAAAAGTAACCGATGTAACTTTCCGGACCATAAACTAACTCTGTGCAAAAGCCATAACCGTTCGATACTTTCCTGCCCTGCTACTACTTGAAACAACAAACAAACAAATTATCTTTGATGATTATAATATTAGTAAGGATAAGTATATTACGTACTAGATTTTGCTCGCGGTTTCGCTCGCATAAACGTAGGTTAGGTTAGATTAGTAACAGTTCTCGAGGCGGCAAGGTCCGAGCTCCGCCAGGTCGTAGTGGAGAAATGGAAGGAACGACTTGTGCACCCTAGTGCCGGGCACGCCACGATAGTGGCGGTTAGTCCCGTCTTTGAGGAGTGGCTGAAGAGGCGGCATGGCGCCCTCACCTTCCGGCTGACACATGTAATGACTGGCCACGGTTGCTTTGGCCAGTTCCTGTGTCGAATAGGCCGGCAAGAGACGCCCGGTTGTTACCACTGCGGCGACTGCCGCGACGTTGTAGAGGACACGGCGCTGCACACTCTGGCGTACTGCCCTGCCTGGGCATCGCAGCGCCGTGAGCTGATCGCGGCAGTCGGACTGATTGCCCACTCACTTCCGGCCGTAGTTCAGTCTATGGTCCGGAGTGAGAGGTCGTGGAACGCCGTCGCCTCCTTTTGTGAGGAAGTCATTTCCATCAAGGAGGCGGCGGAGCGGGAGAGGGAGCGCTTGAACCCTCTCGCCAACCGCAGAGCCAGGCGCCGCCGGAGGGCGCTAGACGACCTCTAGCCACCCTGAGGTTTTACCTGGAGGTGGTGGGCTTCGTGGGCCTGCGCACCACCCGTTCGGCACCAGGTCCGAGAGGCAGCGTGCATGTTCCCACGCGCGCCTTTGTGTCCTGTGTCCGTCCCCCTTCAAGGGGACAGTAGGGTTAAGTGACCAAAGTGTAGATCTTTTCTGGCCGAAACCTCGGCAGGGTCGCGATTGCTTGTGAAAGTGATTCGCGCGACACCGCCGGCTCTGGTAATGTCGAGGAACACCGTGGTGGGTTTAGTCGGTATTACCGGGGTATCTTTTCCCCGGTGAGCCCGAGATAACCTCTCCGTTGCCCCGCGGAGAGCTATGCGTCAAAGCATTATTCCACGTAAAAAAAAACAAAGAAGGGACATGGTGTGCTGGTGTGCCAGGTTTTATTTAAATCGTTTATTTGTTAACTCGTGTTTAAGAAACAAACATTTCATCCTTTTATACATTTATGTTTAATATTTTATTTTTGTACTTTAATTATAACAGCAGTATATGACTAAAATTAAGCCCTAGGCTTACTTTAATAAAGAATTTAAAGTATTTTACCCTAAAAAAATATTTATACCATTATTTAATAGATCTGTTCAACAACAATTCCTCATTACTTAAAGTAGCCATCAATATTATACAAATTGCCTGCCAACATAATATTAATTATGGCAGTCAATAACCTTAAATAGATATATACACGAATCATAAAGGCTCGTCAATCTTGTAATCGACATGCAAACTTAAAAAATAATTTTCTAAGTAATCTAATATCTTGTGAATACTGTTCCTTTGTACTTTTGTAGTGTAATAACTTCACTTTCTAAACCAACTTTCATCAATATCGTGTTACGTTTAAGTTTGAGAGAAGATAAATGATGTCATTATTACTATACAGAATACGGTTTCGCTGCCAACTAGTGATAAACGGTGTGGCAAGCTGGCTTGTCAGCTAAGAATGGCAACATAATTCTTCGACGATTTTTATTATAGCTTTTGTAAATCTTTAGTCGAACAATTTACATATCAGTGTATTTCGATTTGAAAATTTTATGATTCTACTGCCATAACGTGGATCAGCTCGTTAAAGTACAGAGACGTACTGTTGCAACGTTGAAAACAATTAAATACTATAAGGTAAACTTTATCTGGTATATATAACCACATTTGGTCGGGGCTAGGCAGTCGAGGCATTTGGGCTTTATTAAAAGTAATGAAGACAGATATCCAGTAAAATAATATTATTAGATATCGTCGTACGATTATTGTCTCAGTCGTCGACTAATATAAAAAATTGCAGCGGCCATATCTTGATAGGGCTTTTAGTTTTATTTTTGAAGTATGTATGATAATAAAGAAAGCATTTCAGAAACAAATTTTATAAAGACTTTTTTATAGTATAAATGAGTCGATAACTATAGATAGCATAATAATATATGTCAGAGACAAAGCGAGAGATCGCCTCTTGTAAAGGCGACATTCCGATAATTTTTCTCGGTTTACTCACCCCTCAGTCAGTGAAAGGACAGATAAACTTATACTCGACAAAAAGAGCAACGTAACTAGATTTACTTAAAATTTACTAGAGCGAAAAACATAGAGTGAGTTGTTTTTTGCCGTGTCTGTCGTCATTCATCTTTGGTATCAGACTCGTAACATCACTTTTCCTAAAAGCGACATTACAAAAATGTCACTTGAAATAAGCAAAGTCTATAATATATATTAAGACAGAATATTGCAAAGATAAGTATGCATGTGCTTGCGAGAGTGGAATTAAAAAGCCTAGCCTATCTTCATTAACACAATTTCTGTATCAGGTTTAAACGTTGTGCCGCTGAGGACGCTTCATACATTAAAATACATCTAGATTCAGATCAAATATAAGGATCTATGACTGCACGGATGGCGTACCTAGTGGATTAGGTGGTCGCCTCGCCACTGGCACATGTTTTGTGGGTTCGAATCCCACACGGGACAAAAATTAGTGTGATCCACAAATGGTTATTCAGATTCTGGATTTTGTTTGTGTCCGTTGTTTGAATGTTTGTAAAGTCCCTCACGATATAGGAGTTATTTGGAATGTTATGTTATCTTATAAAAAAGAGAAGAGAAAGAGAAGAGAATGGCACTTTTATTTGGTGAATATTCTCTGTCTGCAACATCGTTTATCTACAATGGGCGATATTTGTGCCGACTTGTATATGGACTCGTTCTTGTCACATGTTGTTAAGTTTGGCTAGAAATTACAAATAAAATTAGAACTTGCTACGGTATACTAGCAAGTAAGATTGATATTTGTAGACCCTGCCGATCCTTTCGAAAGAAAATCCATTGCGTATTTATAACCTATCATTATATTCATGCGAACAATAAAGGAGATTGTTAGCCTATATTTTACCCCTTTGCCTGTCACTTTAACATTCACTTATATAAAATCAATTTAGTAAACGATGTTATAAAATGTAAAAGAAAAATCGTCTTCGCAGATTGTCGAGGAATCGCCGACATTTTATTTGATATATTTCTGCACTCGATCCAAAGAAGCAACAAACAAATTTATTGCCATTAAGGCAACTACTTATATACAAATTTTTCTAGGAACGTAGGTAGGCGACAGTGAACGTAGGGCACTGGGCACCGAGTCAATAGATAAATAGGTCTGGTCTTGTTACTTTACCAAAGGAAATCGACATATATTTGTCTTCAAATAACATATCTGAGGATTCCAGATACACAGAAAATTGCCTTTTACCATGAAACGGGACGCTTCGTATCATATTTGCTTTGAAACTGAAAATGCATAGGGAATATTATTTGACGTCGTCTTCAGCTTGAGTATCCACATACCTACTGTTGCTACCTACACATGGTATTTTCTTGTCAGTGACGCAGTAACAATGAACGCGACTAATGTGTATGAGGTATCGGTTTCGCTACTGGGTCGGACAAAGTGTTATTGGGGTTTAACGTTCAGAAAGTCTCAGGAACAGCAGAATTCTGCGCTGGGACTCCGAATAAGCAACATAGGGCTAGGTTACCGCTAAGATTGTTACAACTATCATTGTTAATGTTATTATTAATTAAGTAATAAATAAGTTGATTGTAGCAGTCTTGATTGATTTATTAGAGAGAATTATACATCTTCTTAGTAAATGATACACTTAACGAAATAAAGGGTAAAACAAGTTATTTTTATACTTCATTATTCCCGGTTTATGTTTTTAATCCGAGAGTCCAGTAAACCAATTATTTTTTTGACATGTTAAAATCTTTTTGTTCATAAAATAACCGGAATGACATTATCCTTGAAACTCGTGATTTTTAACTTTTTAATACAAAGGTTTCACGAAACACATTAGGGCAACAATTAAACAAAATCACCATGACTTTCAACTCGTATAAAGTAATGACTTATCACTCCCGTAATTATCTTAATTTTATTTGAATCATATCTATACTAATATATAAAAAGGAAAGATTTGTATTCTTGTTTGTAATGAATAAACTCTAAAATTACTGGATTGATTTTAAAGTTCTTTCACTATTGGAAAGCTAGTTTATTAAGAAGTAACAAAGTCTATAATTATAACATCACCGGCGAGCCACGGTAGCGTAATATAAATGTGGGTGAAACCGTGAAGACCGCTAATCCTAACTAAAATTTTTATTGAGTAATTTATTAATGGCGTGTTGTCAGGCAAGACTCAGTACTAAAAATCCAGCTGAAACGGTACTTTATAGGTGATGGTATATTACGTGTAAAATATAGCGATAGCTTAGTGGGCAACCGATGGACTGCCACTCAGAGGTCTCGAGTTCGATCCCGAGGCGCGCATCTCTGACTTTTCAAAGTTATGTGCGTATTAAATAGTTAATTCGGCTTCGATGGCGTAGTGGTTAGTGTAACCGACTGCCACGCCTGAGGTCGCGGGTTCAATTCCCGCTCAAGTCAAACATTTGTGTGCATGAACATGGATGTTTGTCTTGGTCTGGGTGTTTCTATGTATGATAAGTATGTATTTAAATATATATATATATATATGTTTATCCATTGTCTAGTACCCATAGTACAAGCTCTGCTTAATTTGGGTTAGATGATGTTGTGTGTATGTGGTAGAATATTATTATTATTAATTATCGCTCGCTTTAATGTTGAAGGAAAACATCGTGAGGAAACCTGCATGTCTGAGAGTTCTCCATAATGTTCTCGAAGATATGTGAAGTCTGCCAACACACACTGGGCCAGCGTGGTGGACTATAGCCTAACCCTTCTCACACTGAGAAGAGGCCGAAGCCCAGCAGTGGGACAGTTTAATACAGGGCTCATATTATTATTATTATACGTGTAAAATAAAATCGGATAATTTGGAATCCTAACTAATATTATAAATGTAAATGTGATTTGTTTGTTACGCTTTCACGCCTTAACTACTCGACCGATCATCATAAAATTTCGAATACACGTTATATATAGGGTAACAGAACAGGATGTAAAATACCTTTCATCCAGAAAAAAGTAATTTTACTAATCTAACTTAACCTAACCTACATTTACGCGAGCCAAGCCGCGGGCGAAATCTAGTAGAAAATAAATACAATAAGATTTACTTAAGTTTGTTTATACTGAGCCTGTAATAGTAATTGTTGTGTAAATATGAGTTCGCTTCTACTCTGCTTAGTCATGGTCAGGCTTTTTATTCAAATAAGCGCTTGCGTTCGGAAAGTCAAGGATTCAAATCCCACTTGAACTGACTAAGTGGAAGGCGTAGCGCTTTAAGTGGTCGCCTCACCACTGCCACTGCGCCGAATGTTGTGGGTTCGAATCCCACACGGGACAAAAAATTGTGTTTTTCACAAATAGTTCTAGTCTGTTATTTGAATGTTTCTAAAGTCCGCCGCGATACAGGATTTATTTCGAGTGCGGGGGAAGGCTTTTTAAATAAAAAAAAATAAAAAAAATGAAACTTAAAGTATTAGTAAACTCATCTCATATCAGGTACGATGCTAGAGCCCTTGCTTACCGAGATATTACTTTAGCAATTATTATCTATTAATTAGATAACTCACTAACTACCAAAATCCAGCTTAATATCAGTTAGTAAATTCGTTTCAGGAAACGCGACAAATCCACCATATACTGAATGTATTTGGTTTGAGGCCATTTAAAGAGAGTGTACTAAATATATTCGGCTTTAGTCTATCCAAATAGAGCGGTTTAATAATATTTATGTGACCAAAGTAAATACATTGGAAAATGTTGTCGTATATTTGTCCACAAATTGCCAAACTTTGCTGAATGTTGAAGTAAACTGGATTACTTGTACTTCATAGGTTATAAGATTTGATCCTAAATATACAGCTCCTGCATTGAAATAAAACTGTTCAGAACTGCTTTTAAGAAAGTAGTCTTAATGTTAAAAGACTTTAGGTTCAATTTACATTGGGTATTCATAATGTTTGACATTCGATACTAAAATGGCAATTTATGTTTGGTAGATCGTGGGTACACATACATAGGTGGGTAAGAAATAACGTCGTCGTCTGATTTATTCAAATGGAATCTGCTGGAGCAGGCTTTCTTATCATCACTTTTTGCACAAAGTTGTTTCTACTTGATTTGCGTCAACGTCTTTATTTCGTAGTAATTTCGACATCTGTTACGAACGAGTTAAAGGCTTTCGTTCCATATGAAATATTTTTACGCAACACGTGCATAGAATGTAAAAAATTTTAACATTAACGTATATATTATCATGTAATAGAAAATGATAACTTAACATTTAAATAAAATAAAAAAACAATAAAATAAAAATTCTTGTGGAAATCAAAAACTTAACCTAAAACGGTATAGGTATATCATATCAAGACACAGTTGTGATAATATTTTAATG
Source organism: Catocala fraxini (assembly GCA_930367265.1). Classification (NCBI taxonomy): domain Eukaryota; kingdom Metazoa; phylum Arthropoda; class Insecta; order Lepidoptera; family Erebidae; genus Catocala; species Catocala fraxini. The sequence continues at coordinate 740,022 of OV884028.1, forward strand.
CTACAAGAAAACAGCATATCTTTTCTACAAAGTTTACTGTGGAACTGTGTCGCAGCGAAAACACTATATTTAGAAATTGATTATTTTGTGCACCATTTCTTATGAAATTTCGACATCCCAGGAGTGGTATAAAGCGACATTTTTTGTTGAAATGTTCATGGCGAACTTTGTCTTCAAAGTGTTATTTTTCTACCCCGATTTTATGAAGCAGTCGACCCGGATGTAGATAAGATTAAATTATGTGCTACCCGTTTCATTAGGTAGTAAAGTAAGAGCCAAATTGCGCAGCGGGTAAATAATTAAATGTGACAAGACACTTGATAGTATTAACATACGTATGTATATTTTTATTAAAAAGTATTCCACTTAAATATAAAAAGATTTTCAGTAGCTTTTCGGAGTCTAGTACCAGTCCTAACGACCCTTTTTTATGTAGAATTTCTATCATTTTATACAACAAAGGCGGCAAACAACCACGAGCAGTCTGAGGGTAAGCGGTTATCATAATATATGCTGGGATCGTTTGAAAACCAGGGCTGACCCTCGCGTGCTACCGTGTCTAGGTATAGTAATTAAAGGTAGGATAAACAAAAAAGCAACGGAAGATTAAGTCTTGTAAGTCTAAAACTGTTACACACTGAGCGTATCGTAATAACAGCTGTGTTCCTATTTCTACGCATGTTCATATAATCTCGCGTCTATATCTGCAAATGGGATGGCGGAAGTGTAATAATCTCCACGGTCCCATGGGGTGAGCCTACTACCATTTACCGGCCTGCCAGATTCCGTGTCATTACTTAAAGCTTCTTATCAGAAAATCTCAATAACACAGTCGCCTTGGTATCGAGCTTGATATTTCATGAACAGCAGTCACAATTAATACTGCTGCGTTATCGAGATCTCTAAAATATTTACCCAAAAGCTTTATGGTATAAATGAATAGGCGTACACATATACTTATAAACATAGCCACGTTAATTTCAACAAATGGACTTTGTATTAAATCAAGTGACAGACCGTATCTTAGATGGTAGCGGCGTTCTTGGCTCTCCGCCACATGAACTAGGCTGATCCGAACAAAACCTTGGCCACTATTGCAGCAGTCGGCTACAATCAACGACATTATTACGTTAATTGTAGAAAATCGTTTTGTTAACATTAGGGATCTTTTTCTAATTTAAAGAAACGAATCCCACAGGGTTAAATTCTGTGTCGTAAGGGACTTTAGTAGCATTAAAACAACGGACACAAAGAAGACCCAGACTCGGAAAAATAATAGTTTAAAATAAAAATTGTAATTGGCTTTCGTTTGGTCGCGATCTTACCTGATGTTAATTGAAGATGCAGTCGACGATAGAGCATGCTTGTCTAGAAGATATCTATTCACTCGCGACTTGAAGACACCCAGATAGTACTCAAATTATACCAATGTTTGACTCGTGTGGGGATCGAACCCACATCACTCGTTACAGTGGCAGCGGCGAGGCGATTACTTAAACCTCTACGCCATCCGTGCAATCAGTGCAGTTGTTATTTCCTTTAAATTTCCATAGATTTAATTTTATTTGTGCCCTGCAGTTATTAACCGTGCTGATACGGCTTGTCCTACATAAGAAGAATCAAATTTCACATGCAATCAGTTTATTCACATATGTGTGAACAGACGCATAATATGTTTTCATACGTCACTGAAATTCGTATCAGTCGTTCGTGAAAGCGTTTGACGGTGTTTTGTTCTTAATAGTAATGCACATTTTTATTCAAAATAATAATATATTTTTAATCATTTCAATATTTTTTTTAAATTTGTTCGCCTCGCTGGTTTCTTGTTTTAAGCTAACGCTGATCATGAGGCAGGAGATTCGAATGCCTTATTGCGGAAATTGTTATTTTAAAGAGAATTCTCAGTAGCAAGTCAAATAATCTCACTTAAGCTCTGAAGTTTAAGTAAGATTATCCCGATTTTACCTTTTCAGTTTCAATACAAGCGACACGGGTATGCAGCCTCCGGCAATTTTTTATGTAAACGAATCAACGCTCAGATTTGACGTCATAAATTAATTCCTAACTAATATTTTAACGGTGAATGTTAGTTTGTTTGTTTATTTGTTACGCTTTTACGCCATAACTACTCTATTATCGGTCGAGTCAGGGGCACAATAACGAACATAATGTACCTATTATCCAGAAACGTTAACCGTTGATAACGAAATCTTACCACATTTACTCGAGCGAAGCCGCAGGCAAAATCTAGTCTTGTATAATTTAATTTAGCACATAGCATAAATAAAATGATTTACAAATCTAGTTTCATTTAATTTTTAGTCAACAATAATTTGTCTAGAATATTTTAGACATTATTATGCAGACAGGAGCGCCTTGTTTTATTGTTTCTGTAAAATGAAACTGGTAGGTAACCTTTTTACAACTTTGTTCGTAGAAATCAGTTAAGTAGATGCCACAGTAATATACACGGAACTTTTAAAGGCAGTATAGAATTCAAAAATAACCATTTGCGTGCATGTTTCAAATTAGTAAACTTTATAACTGTGTATAAGTTTTGTATTATTTTGTGTGCTGAAGCAATATGTTCAGTCAATTTTAACTTTTAAGTCTATAATGGTACGGTTCAGAATAATGTGCAAATTATTTTTTGTTACTTTATTATGGTTAGTACTTGAAAGTTTTAATTAAATACACTTACCGTTATGATGTCTTTATCCTCGTCTTCTAAACTAAATGAAAAACTTACGACTTCATAGGCGTTTATCGGCTGTCTCTCTGGTCAAATTTATTTCATAAAAGGTGTTTAAATTGTAATTTTTCTAAACTAATCCTAATTTTAACTAATATTATAAATGCGAATGTGTTTGTTTGTTTATTTGTTTCTCTTTCGCGCCTTAACTACCTAACCGATCATCATGAAATTTCACATACCTACACTTTGTCAGAAGTATGGAAAAGAACATGGTTAACCTTTAATCCAGAAAAAGTACTGTTCCCGAGCAAACGAATTCGTAGGCAGTTTCTAGTCTACACTAATATTATAAAGAAGAAAGATTTTTGTTTGTTCGTAATGATTTAACTCGAAAACTACTCAACCGGTTTTAAAAATTCTTTCAACATTAGAAAGCTATATTATCACCGAGTAACATAGGCTATATTTTATTTAAAAAATGTGTTGTTACGCCTAACCTAACCTACTTTTAAACGAGCGAAGCCGCTAGCAAAAGTTAGTACTAATATAAATGCGAATGTGAGTTTGTTACGCTTTCCAAGTAATTACTCGACTGATCATCATGAAATTTTGCATACACATTGTTAGGGATACAGAAAAGGACAGAGAATAACTTTTATCCAAAAAAGTACTATTCCCAAGGAATAGAATTTTATTTACTACATAAACGCGAGTGAATCCCTGGGCAAAAACTAGTCTACATTAATCATTTATAACGCTGTCAGCACTGCACACATCACATATTTTTGCATTTTATATGCCATTTATTGAGGAAGCTTATAGGCTATCTAAGATTGCGGTATGACTTTTAGGAGTGGAACAGATGGCACAGCTTGTATCTATAACTGCGGAAATGCTATGTATGGTGTAACTGCGGATCCTTCTTATGTTCATAATAAATTCACTGACCCAACCGACCAAGTTTCTTTTGAAGTTACAAATAATAATTTGCGATAGATCACATTTATAATATTGACTCTCTCTTCACTTCTTCTCGCCGCATGATCACAAAACAATAGGAAATATTCCGGAAATATTCCGGAAATAATGTTTTGTAGGGTGGAAGTTCTTTTCGCTGGTGTAGCTGCATTAGTTTGAGCAAATCCTAGGTAATGCTAGAGCCACTACGGTGTGCCGTGGTATGTATGTATTGAAATACATTTAAAAAAACTATTTCGCAACTTTCTTGTAAGTTTGGCCATAGTATCATTGCTTGCTGCAATTAGCAATTAGTGATTAATAGATTGCTTTTTTAAAGTTTGCTTGCTATAAGCAATTTGGTTTGCAAATTACTATTATTGCTTCTAAGTGAATAAAAATAAGCTAGAGTTAGGGGTGAGTTCACGTCATTATAGGTACTTTAATGTGTGGGATTCGAACTTACGACCACTCAATCACAAGATCGATGCCTCATCTATTGGGGTACATATGTAGATAATCAGACACTCATTTATAATAACTATATGGAGAGATGTGACGCAAAAGCGTATAGTACGCATATTTGACCGCTACTGATATTTTAATATATTTTTTTTGTAGCTTATCATACATACTTCTGAAACAGAAAGCTTTAACTTTTCTAATTAAAATTCATTTAAATTAACACATTCGTTAAAACTGCTGCGTATATATTTTGCAGGCATATTATATAAAAACATAGTTTTAAACTTCGCTTAAATTTACCTTAATTCTATACTAACTTTTGCCCACGGCTTCACTCGCGAAAAGTAATTTTTTTAAAATTTGATTTGTCAATCCCCAAAGAACCGTTCATTCGTTAGAGATAAAAGGCTTATGTCACTCTATAAACTGTCACTATGCAAAAATGACGTTGATCCTTTGCTCGGGAATACGTAATTTGGTGAAATAGGGATACAGCAATTTCGAAATTATAATATTAAGTGGATCCGTATAGTATAACTTGTCTATATGCAAATTCTATTATATTATCTTATATTATATATGTCAATTTGAATTCGATTGTAATTTCTGTCTATAAAAGCCAAAAATCATTAATTCATTTAGGTCACAAAGTAACACTTCGGCACGTCAAAGTTTATCGGTTAGTAAGTTTACAAATGTTACTAAATTTTCATTTATGTTGGTTGCTAGATTCAGGAAATGGTATAGCTTATGAGAAGGTTATTACAAAACACAAAGCCACTCTTTTAAAAAATAAAGTTATTTTACAGCTACCTTCGTTATAAAAAATATTATTATTAAGTACTATTTTTATAAGAAGAAAGCTAGATAAACGGCTAGCAATAGAAACACTTCATTTACCATAAATTATTCAGTTTTCTCAACTACATGATGTTATGACTAGTACAAAAAAGAAAAAAGAATTAAAAGAATTCCACTATTTCTCAAAGTTTCCATCGTATCAGAATTTTATTTTATTATAAATAAATCTGCCCAAAAATGTCGGATACATCGAAGTGCGGAATTTGCAGTGAGCTTTTGACAGATGGTGCGCACTGCACGGCGTGTAACCTCACGGTGCACTATCATTGTGGTGGCGTTAACGAAGCTGGATATCGGCGGCTTGGCGAACGCAAGCTTACGTGGCGTTGCAGTAAATGTAAACAGGCCGGGAATACCATGCCCTCCTTGCCTAGGTCACCTTTGTCAGTGCCGGATTCAGCAGTGCTGCAAGAAATACGGGCGCCATCTGAAAAATTCGCCAAATTAGAGAACATGAAGGAAGACATCCTGGCGCTGAAAAACGAATTGGCAGAGTTCAAAACTTCCTTAATCGATCAGCATAACGAAGTTATGAAGGAAATCACTGGCAAAATTAACGACATTGAACTACGGATGGTGCAGGTCGAAAAGCTCCAAGGTCAGGTTGAACAATTACAATCTCGGTTAGTACGATTGGAAGAGGAGCAGAACAACAAAGATCAGTGGTCGCGCTCGAACAACATCGAAGTTAAGGGAGTACCACAGGCAAGCAATGAGAACCTTTTTGATATAATAGCGAAAATCGGTACAAAAATTAACTACCCTATCTCAAAAGCCCAAATTAACTTCATCACCCGAGTACCAACAAGCAACAAGGATCGCATAAAACCAATAATAGTCTGTTTCTGTCAGCGTTATGTGAAGGAAAACTTTGTAGCAGCCGCCAGGAAAGAACTGAAAGCCTCGAGCCTGACACCAGCGAAAATTGGACTAAATGGCAATCAGAAAATCTTTATTAACGACCACTTAACTATTATGGACAAGATGTTACTATCAAAGACTAAGAAAACTGCTGCTGAAATGGGGTTTCGATATGTCTGGATCAAGAATGCAAAGATACTCGCAAGAAAAGACGATGTATCCCCAATAACGACGATCAAAACCGAAAAAGATCTCAAAAATCTTGTCTGAACTCTTTGGATATCAAAATGACTACAATATTTGTAATGAAATACTGTCTAGTTAAGTCATTGTTATTCACTTTCAAAGCAAAAAAGTTTGAGAATCATTGTCAATGTTGTGCTGATTGTGTTTTCCTGCTAGTATTGTGTCACTACACAGTGCTTCCAGGTGAGTTCATAAGGTATAATTTTCGCAGTGTGACTACTTATTATGTTAATTTCAGTCGTATGTCCTACAAGTTATGGTATATTTTCCTGTGCAAGCGTTACCGACTTATAACTATTGGTTGCGGGTTACCGGTATCTCGACACCGGCCGACGCCTTTTGTCTGTATTCAAAACATCTGTTTCGATCTATTAATTTCTTATAGACACTGTGCATTGCTGTGCTTATTATTTTATTCATTCACTATCTTACATTTACATTATAAATGTTATAGCAGATTTTTACTCCTAAAATTTTCGATTTTTAATTTCATATTGTAATTTAATTTTGGCCTATTATTATAAATGTGTTAAAAATTGGATTATAGCTAACTTTTACTATGTCTAAGCTTAAAATATATTATCAGAATGTGCGTGAACTGCGTACGAAAACGAGCGGTGTGTTTCGTGGTGTGTGTCTTAACTCCTATGATATTATTATTTTTACGGAGACGTGGCTTGATGATAGTTATTACAATAGTGAATTATTTGATGGACGTTATCTCGTTTGGAGACGCGATCGTGATTACGCGCGAACCGGTCAGAGACGGGGTGGCAGTGTTTTAATTGCAGTGAAGAAAGAACTTACTATTATTGAGAGACAGGAATGGCGCAGTTCGGCTGAGGATATTTGGCTGTCCTTGCTCCTTAAGAGATCTAAACAGCAGGTTAGTTACAATATTCATATATGTGCGCTTTATCTATGTAGGGAGAATCTAGGTAATTTTTATAATACACAATTATGTAACTTTGGACATAAACTTGGTGACTTAATGTTAGCAAATCCACTTGACAAGTTTGTAGTAGTGGGCGATTTTAACTTTGGCAATGACGTTGAGTGGTGTCACGGGGATTTATCCCTGGGTGAATTAAAGCTCCAAAATATCTCATCACAGCATATCACGGCTTTCTTTGATACACTTCATACACTGAACATGTCGCAGTATAACGGTGAGCGTAATTCTAATGGCAGATTGCTTGACCTTATATTTAGTAATGATTCTATATCTGTGTCGGAAAGTAGGGAGCCATTAGGACTGCCCATTGATTCGCACCACAAACCATTACGCATTCAAACTAAATTTGTTGAAATTGATAAACTCATAGACAATCCTACAAAACGTTACATATTTTCAAAAGGTGATTATACCACTATTAAAGCGGAACTAGATTTGATAAACTGGTTTCAATTATTACTGACAGTGAGTTTAGAGGATGCGGTTACAACATTTTATAATATATTGTATGAACTAAGGGATAAATACATACCAGTAAAACATTTTAAAAAATCTTCCTACCCTCCATGGTTCATTTTAGTTAATGCAGGGGGCATTAACTAAAATGATTAAGGAAAAATATAAATATCATAAGAAGTATAAACGATACAAAAACTTATCAGATTATAATTCATTCTCCTTACTTCGCAGCAGATCTATTGAATTAGAAAAAAGATGCTACGATAAGTATATTGAAAATATTGAAGCTTCTATTGTTAAGAACCCTAAATCATTTTGGACGTACGTGAAAAGTAAGCGCATTATGGGCGCTTTCCTAACGTAATGCGTTATAGTGAGACATATGCGGACACAGGGGGGGGAATTAGCGAGCTATTTGCTAGGTATTTCGGGTCCACATTTCTGGTACCTGAGCTATCGGCAAGTAGTGAAAGCACCTCGAGTGAGCAGCACAGCGGGACAGCAGTGTCCGTTGGCACAGTTGACATAAATAGATCACGCATATTGAAGCTGCTCAAATCATTGGACCCCATCAAATCGGGAGGACCTGATCTAATACCGCCAAGCTTTATCGTTAACTGTGCTGACGGTCTTGTTGAACCTCTATGTATTTTGTTCAAACGTTCTTTGATGGAAGGCTTAGTGCCAGGTATTTGGAAATCTGCATTCATTACCCCAGTTTTCAAAAAAGGTGATAAAGCTGATATTGAAAATTACCGTCCTATATCAAAATTAAGCCCTTTTTTCAAAAATTTTGGAGCGCGTCGTCTATACAAATGTTTACACAGCTTTCGAGGCTGGTCTCGGTGAGGAGCAGCATGGATTTGTTAGGAATCGCTCAACGACGTCTAACCTATTTCTGTCACATGAATTTATAAGTATCGGAATGGTACGAGGGCAGGTCGACGTAATCTATACGGATTACTGTAAATGTTTTGACCGGATAGACCATCGCGTGCTGCTGGAGAAGCTATCGCTTGCCGGAATACACGGAGACCTGTACCGATGGTTATCCTCTTATATAGAGAACCGAACACAGGCTGTTGCTCTTCAGGGTTATGTCTCAGGTTGGAGTCCTGTCCCATCTGGAGTCCCTCAAGGCTCAATTCTCGGGCCCTTGTTGTTTACGTTGTTTATTCTCGACATCAAAGAGTGCTTCCGTCATTCGTACATCCTACTCTACGCTGACGATATGAAAATACACAAAGTCGTACAGGATGCGTGTGACGTAAGTAAATTACAAGATGACTTATATAGGTTTGAGGTATACTGCAACCGAAACAGGCTCCAACTTAATGTTAATAAATGCTTTCATGTAACATTTTCACGGCGAACATCTTTTATAAATAATAGCTACACATTAAACAATGTAGTAATCAATAAAGCTAACAGCATTAGAGATCTGGGAATCATACAGGACAGTAAGCTATTATTTGATCAACATATAGATAGTATCGTGAAAAAAGCATCAAAAGCACTGGGATTTATACTGCGTAACACATCCTGCTTCCGCACTTTGAAACCAGTCAAAGTACTGTACTGTTCGTTAGTACGCAGCCACTTAAAATACGCGTCCCAGGTTTGGAACCCTCAGTACGAAATTTATAAATCTCGCATTGAGGGTGTCCAAAAAAAGTTTCTACGATACCTTGACTACAAAGCACAGCAGTGTTCAGTTGATTACGAGCACAGATGTAAAAGGTTTCACTTCCTACCTTTGGAAATTAGGCGACGTATTGGGGATATTAGTTTCCTGTTAAAAATTGCTAATGGTCAAATTGACTGTCCTGATTTATTTTATTTATTTATTATTTATTATTCTTTGGGAAACAAACAGATGATATATAACATGAAGACAGTAAAATACAAATAATACATAATCCAGAAGAGTTTCCACACATTGCTTTAACATTCTGTGATGGATATTAAAATACTATCAAGAGACTATAGAACCAAACAAGATAAGTAACAATTTGTATAACAATATAATATTTGTATTATATGATATGTATTATTAACTATTGTGACGGATTATTGGCAAGCGATCTTTTAAATTTAGCCAGAGATATATGAAATATGTCTATGTCATCATTGCTCTCACTACTTTCAATTAAGTTGTTATATGCTCGACAAGATCTTCGGGTAAAAGTGTTCATACCATAATTGGTCTTAGCAACAGGAATATGAAAGACAGACTTCTTTCGTGCACTAAGTCGTGGACATCCAAAGCTTATTTTACTCAAAAGATAAGGGGAGTCCACATGATTGCTTATAATCTTATAAAGAAAAACTAAATCATGTTTTACACGTCTAAATTCTAGGGTAGGGAAATTCGACACAACCAATTCATTAGCATGTGATGTAATTAAATTTTTATCACATCGCCAAGTGATGTGTTTCATAAATTTCTTTTGGGTCCTTTCAATTTGGTCAATATATACGTTATACTGGGGATTCCACACCACAGACGCATACTCCAATATTGGCCGGACAATGGTTTTGTAAAGAAGTAATAGGGTGGCTAGACGTTTAAAATCATTTGTTATTCTTAATACAAATCCCAACATACGAAACGCTTTATTGGTGACGGATGCGACATGCTGATCAAGAATAAGCTTACTATCTATTAGAACCCCCAGATCTCTCACCTCGGACACTCTCTTAATGGTTTCTTTGTTAAGCGAGTAATTGTGTACTATGTTTTTCTTTTTTCTAGTAAATGTAATAACATTACATTTTTTAACATTAAGATAAAGGTTATTATTCTTACAATATTTACATAAATTATCTAAATCATTTTGCAATTCTTGACAGTCATTTACATTTTTAATTACTTTATAAATTTTTTTATCATCCGCATACAGTAAAATATTTGATTTATTAAAATTAGTTACTACGTCATTTATATAAATATTAAACAAAAGAGGTCCAAGGTGAGAGCCCTGTGGGACGCCAGATGTAATTGGCGTGAATGAGGAACAGAATCCTTTAATAGTTACAGCTTGACTGCGATCACGGAGGTATGAAGCAAACCAGCGAAGCAAATCACCGTGTATACCGATATGCTCAAGCTTCTTTAGAAGTATGTTATGAGAAATTTTATCAAAAGCTTTTGAGTAATCGGTATACACGGCATCGACCTGATAGCCGCCATCCATAGCGTTAGCAATAAAATCAATGAATTCACACTAATTTGTTACAGTGGACTTTCTTCTAACAAAACCGTGTTGTTCTGGTATCAATATAGGCTTAATAAGTGGTGTAATAATGTCGCAGATAATACACTCAAACATTTTAGGGATGACACTGAGCTTAGAGATAGGGCGGTAATTAGTCACATCGTGTTTATCACCACTTTTAAAAATCGGTACTACGTATGACTGTTTCCATAATACTGGCATAACTCCAGTTCTCAAGGATAGATTAAAAAGTTTATGTAATGGAACAGACAAAGGTTTATAACATTTATGTAAGAACACTGGCGCTATGCCATCAGGGCCACTACCTTTATGGATATCAAGATTTTTAAGGTACTTCTGAACAACATCTATCGAAATGTTCAAAGAGCAAAGATTTAATACGCCGTAATTATCATTAGCTAATGACGGCAAGCGAGATACATCCCTTTCAAATGCCGATTTAAAATGACTATTAAAAAGATCCGCCATGATTTTACCATCAGACGAGCTAACATTATCCAAAAACACACTATCTGGCAGGGTATTCGATGATTTTTTTGATTTCACATAAGACCAAAAATGTTTACTATTCTTTGATATAATACTCTCAGTTTTTTGCATATAAGAATCGTAACATTCCTTGGCAACTCTTTTTTGTCTTTCTCGCAATAAAACAAAAGTGGAATAATCCCTATATTGACCATAACGTTTCCATTTTTTATGGTATTTTAACTTTTCTTTTATGATTTTTATTAAAGCATACGAGTACCACTGTGGGTATTTATTATTGTTATGAATTATTTTCACAGGTACATAAAGATTAATAATAGTATTTAAAATTTCATAAAAATCGCCTAGAGACTGGTCAATATTTTTACAATCATTAAAAAGTGTATTCCAATCAATCTGATAGAGAGCACTATTAATACAATTATAGTCGGCACTATCAAAAATGCGCGATATTCTAGGTGGCGATCGCAATGTATGTAAGTAAAGATTAGCAACTGAGATTTCTAAGGAGGGATGGTGGACGTCCTCGGGGACTAAAGGGATCACAGATTTGGTAACGTTACAGTTACAATTACCAATAATAAGGTCTAGTTGCCTATCATTTACATTTGCGACAAAATTGTATTGTACAAAATTATTGAAGGACAAAAAGTTAGCAATTGACTCAACCAAATAGTCTGCATTTGTTGGGTTTAGCAACTGTAGATCATCCGGCCCCGATGTGACCCACTGTGCATATCTAATATTAAAATCACCGGTTATCAAGAACCAATCGTTAGGAAATTCTAAGGCAGACTGGGAAACTTGGTCGAAAAAAGCAGTCATATCACCGATTTGTTGAGTGCCCTGTGGAAAATAACAACAATACAATCTTAGTCTTGAGACTCGTGCCCGATCTTTAACAAGTATATTCATAGACAAAATATCAGCGGAAGTTAAATTACTAGACGGGGTAATGCGTATATCTCTTATCTCAATATTTTTCTTAATGGCAATAAGAACACCGCCACCCATTCTATCAGATCTAGAACCGTAATCCCTATCACATCTGTAAACAGTAAACGTATCATCAAATAGTTCAGAATTAAAGATGCCAGGCAGCAACCATGTCTCACTGAGGCAAATAATATCATATGAGGATAACAATAAGTTATTATAAAATATGTTGGTCTTTGTGCGTAATCCACGTACATTCTGGTAGTAAATGTTTAAGTTAGGACCCATTGTTTACAAACATTTTATGACATTTAATATATAACATTAATATAAAGATACAAAATAATAAGATGTGTAGAACATAGTAATTATATATCGTTAGCGAAAGTGAATAAATAATTATAAAATTCAGTGATAGAAGAAGTCTGTCTAGCAATTCATTTATGTTATTAATAAGAAGTACTAGTATTATTTTCCTCTGGCGTCGCTTTACCAATGTACAAACCAATGAGTCTATAAATAAGATAAAGGTAACAACATGCGTATAAGTAACAACATTATTACATATTAAACAATCTTTTTTAAATCATCCTCTGAGGAAATGAGCAAAGCTGGACACGAATCATGTTTACGTACTAATATAGAATAATTTTTTATCCATACGTATTTATAATGTTTATCCATAGCAATTTTTTTAACTTTACCTAATAGGGATTTTTTTAAACTAGTTAAATGCTCATTAAAATATATACGGGAAGTTTGAGAGTAGCCAATATCACATGCTTTGAAATCTTTAATTTGCTTAAGACGGGCCAAGAAGTCATCTTTTTTATGTCTGGCTAGAAAACGTATGATCACAGGCCTCGGCCTCTTGACGTCCTTGTTCATATGTGCCACGCGGGTAACAAAGTCTATATCCGTTTGAGAGTTTAAAGAACACCCGGCTTGATTCGCAAGTTGGGAAATGATGTTCATCAGATTTTCGCCATTTTTCTCGGGAAGACCTATAACTTCAATATTCGAACGCCGGCCCCATTGTTCCTGTTTGTCAATACATGCGTTAATTGATTTCATTTCACATCTAACGGTGTTAATTTGCATCTCTAAGTTATTCACAGACTTAGTTTTTTCCTCAAGACAAGTAATTCTCTTCAAGACGGCATCGTAATTATCACTCATGAATTTGACCGTGTTCTGTAGTTCAGCAAACTCAGCCTTAAGTTCATTCAAAACACTGTTGACATTTAAAAATGCCTCGTTTATTTCCTCTCTAATAATACTGCGCAGAGTTTCCTTAGATATCAAAACATGATCCGTATCCACATTTACTAGCTAATATCTCAATTCGCACGAATTTGATAAGCTTCCGTCAACGGCCAATATTGAATGTTCCGTTTAGTTCAACAAACTATAGGGGTAATGCCTTTTCCAGAAGAAGTGCTGTAAGTTTCAATGCGCTTGCACGGGACCTGAATATCGATCTGTTTTGCACTAGTGTTCCCACCAAGAGGCGGCAATTGGCCAATTCATACTTTGGTAATGTGAGCACTAATACCGAATCAGCACAGGATTGACTGAATGAAAATACTTTTTTTTTAATTTTTAATTTTTATTTTCAAAACAAGTACAAAAATCGTCATTCTTTTTTTTTATATACATGTGAGGGCTTTTTATTGGCAAACTGAAAATGTTAATAATTGTTATATTTCATAGTTTTAATTAGTTCGTAAGCCTTCTGTAAAACTAAATAAATAAATAAAAAAATAAAAAAACAACCAACTAATTTATCACACAATGCTTTTTTGTTTCATCTTTTCCTTTGCCTTTTTATAGTATTGTTTATCTGGTTAACTGAATATTTATATACCTAACATTACCAACTTTAATTTATATTTCGAAGTTGAAAGATTTTCTTGGACGGAAAATTATTGTTGAGGTATTTATCAATTAATTTATCAGGAATGGCTTCATATCAAAAAGGCAACTAAATCAGTATTGTATAGATAGAAGTATACATATCTACTACCATCTAGTAGTAGCTGCAGTATCCTATAGCCCCATACTGTATATAACTTTAAAATAAATCAGATAATTTGGAATTACTTACTAATAATATAAATGCGAATGTAAGTTTGTTTGTTTGTTTCGCTTTCACGCCTTAGCTACTGGATCGATCATCATCAAATTTCGATTACGCGTTGTCAAGTCGTTGTCAAGTTGTCACAGGGCATTTACGCAAGCAAAGCCGCGGTCAAAATTAAGTATTAAATAAATGGAACATATCGCCGCATATTTCTTCAGAGCTAAGCTTTAACAAACTTGAGGCTATGTATGTAACATTTCTTTAGAAACTCCATGCATCACGTCTGAAATGTTATTAATAAAGCTGTGCAACGATTTATGAACGTCGCAGAATAACTGCGCTGCGGTTTGCATTTATATAATCCCGTAACCGTAACGTTAGAGATACCAGTTTCTTCCGACTTACTATTTTCTATTCGGTTTTAGTCACTAGTTATTAAATGACGAAATAATAATGTATTGGAACACAGTAGTGCACTAACCGTCGCCATGATTTATAAAAGACCGACCGACTGCACGGATGGTGGTGTAGAGGTTTAAGTGGTCGCCTCGCCACTGGCACTGCGCCGAGTGTCGTAGGTTCGAATCCCACACGGGGCAAAACTTTGTGTGATTCACAAAAGGTTTCTCCAAATCTGGGTGTTCTTTGTGTCCGTTGTTTGAATGTTTGTAAAGTCCTCCGCGACACAGGATTTACATCTTGACTGGGAGCTGTCTTTTTAAAAATATAATTTTAATCAAAGAGAGATATAAAATTGAAGATTGAGAGGGTTGGTTTGAGGTATCAACCGCAAACCAACAACAAAACTGAGTGGTAACCTCATTTTTCATGATATATGTACTTTTTTTTTGTTTTGTTTTCTGTGTTCTAATATTTGTACTAAGAGCGTATACCTATATTTTGAAAAATAAACTGAAAAAAAAAAGAAACTCATTGAAGTTAAACTACTGTATACGGATATTATCGCGTTATTTATTTTACACTTTATTACAAAATTTTGAAACTGTAACACTATTACTAGATACTATTAAACTTTACTAACTTTTAAGCTAATTAAATTATTAAAACTATTTAAATTTACACTTTCCCCGACGTTTCGGTTGCTTTTCAGCAGTCATGGTCATTGGGAGACTAAGATGGTAGTTGTCTCAATGTTCCAGTGTAGTTATTTCAAAGTACCCGAACATAATTTAATTATTGGTGTTTCTATTTACGCAGAATGAGCTCAGAGTATCATGTAGTCTAGCTGTGGTTAAATAACGCGATAAAACCCGTATATAGTAGTTTAATTTCAATGAATAACATTCGCGTAAACAGAAGACAGTAAAGAAACTGTTTTATTTGGTCGATGAAATTAGCAATACCCAATCAAATCACTCGAAATGGGATTTATTACGGCACGTCATTCATTATCATTTGAGAAACTAGGTGTAAATAATACGCATAAGTAATAGGTATATAGTAAATAAATATTATATAAAAAAAAAATATCAAAGCCGATTGTGATTGGATAGTTCTTATCTAGATCATATTTTCAAGTAAAAGCTAAAACAAATAAAGAAAATTACTTCATGATTGTTCTTGTTCTTGTAATTTAGGCACGGTTGTTGATTGTATATTTCAATGATGTAATAAATCTTATGCAAACAGAACGCAGCAACAGTATGTATTTTGCAAGCAAAACTCATTTCGTAAAATGTCAAAGTAATCCGCCTCACTAAAACCTCAGATGTCTTAAGATAGCGCGTATGAAAGCAGAAGACCTCTATTATTTATCCTTCATAAAATGTTCTTCTTAGAAGCAAATTTTTGTGATACATACATCTTGCTTTAAGCTACTGAATCTTGTAATTAAACAACTTTATACGGATTTTATAAGAAAATATAAATATAGAAAAACTCTTATACAATAGCTTTGTCCGTCCGTTCGTCTGTCTGTTATACAACTTTCAACTCAAGAACCGTAAGAGCCATTCGACTCAGCATAGTCGATATACCGCCGAATTGACTATGACCTTTAACCTCTGACCTCAAGGTCACGTGATACCATATTTCAACTCAAGAACCGTAAGAGCTAGAGACTCACGGTCAACGCCATTCGACTCAGCATAGTCGATATACCCCCGAATTGACTATGACCTTTGACCTTTCGAACTCTAAGATTTACGGCAACTCATGACCGTTTCTCACTTGTTTCTGGATAGATAACCTATGTCCTTTTCTGTACTCCTGACAATGTGAATGCGAAATTTCATGACGATCGGTCAAGTATGTAAGGCATGAGAGCGTAATAAAATAATTTCACATTCGCATTTAATAATATTAGTTAGGAATAACATTTTATTTTTGTAATTTAATAATAATAATAAATATTATTTCCAAAAAGAATAGTACAGTCTGATCCCAAAAAGAATTTATGATAGTTTATTTATATGAATATTTTTATTTATCACTCGTTCACCTGTTACTTTGTAGGTATATTGTAATACTAACATAACACTAGTTACGCCAACGTTCACGTTACAGAGAGCTTGTTGAAGCTATATCGGTCAAAGTCCCAACAGTAAATCTCTCAGTGGGTATTTCTTAACAATCCAATATTGTTTTAGTTTAGGTATAAACGGTAATATTTACGCCAAGGCAATCATATATTCCTTGTAGACATTTATTCCATAACTTATGCCTTTGTATCAGCAGATTTATGAAAATTGAGCAATCCAATTTCTTATTTATAAAACCACTGCCGCACTACAGAATAACACTAGTACATTCCAAGATATTTATATATTCTCTAACGCATTCAGTTAGATATATACGTATTATATAGATATAAGATTGGGTATTGTGTTACGAATAAGGACAGTCCTAAATTTTGCAGTGAACTACAAAAGCTTATTAAAGTTCATAATTAAATACTTGTTTCATTA
Organism: Catocala fraxini; assembly: GCA_930367265.1. Classification (NCBI taxonomy): domain Eukaryota; kingdom Metazoa; phylum Arthropoda; class Insecta; order Lepidoptera; family Erebidae; genus Catocala; species Catocala fraxini. The sequence continues at coordinate 757,198 of OV884028.1, forward strand.
TTGCAAAATATACATATGAACAGTTGTGATTCTGTAAATAGATTACCATCAAACTTATATCTGAATGCCATCTTGAACGTGCAGTGAAAATAGGTGTCTTCCGATAGTAGTAATATTTTGATTAGTATGATATCCAACTGTAACTTGTAGGTCGAGACAATGTTTTAGATGATAGCACGGCTTTCTAACATCAGTAGTCACTTGGTGCTAAATTACAACAAACAAATATAGCATCCAAGGTTAAATATAATTAAATAAATGCGAAATAGGAAACATTACTTTACGATTAAAACTCGTTGAATTTTACGTTGTAAAATAAAGCAAGTTTTGGTTTTTTGAAATTAAACTGCTATATACGGATTTTATCGCGTTGTTTATTTGACACATTATTACAAAATTTTGAAAGTTGTTACACTACTACTACTATTAAACTTTACAAATATTTAAGCTAATTAAATTATTATTAAAACTATTTAGATTTCATTTATTTTTACACTTTCCCCGACGTTTGGGTTGTTTAATAGTAGTAGTAGTGTAACAATTTTCAAAATTTTGTCATATAGTGTCAAATAAACAACGCGATAAAATCCGTATATAGCAGTTTAATTTCAATGAATAATATTCGCGTAAATAGAAGACAATATTAAGTTTTAGTTTTAGTAGTAATTTTTACCCGCGGCTTGCTGCCCTTGTTCTGAAGCTCTATCTCACAAGAAACGTATATTTTTCGGGATAAAAAGCTTATAGCATTTTCAGTCCATAAACTATCTCAGTGCAAAAAGAATCGGCGATCCATCGCTCCGAGAAAGCACAAACTGGTGTTGATATATTATCGATTTGGTGCTGTACTACTAATAACGTATAGGCGAGTGGATTATTTCGGTAGCTATTTTATTTAATGACCCATCTACGTGCTTGTTGCCTAACTACAAACCTTTATAATTAAACATTCCAATTTCACGTACTGACCTTTCGATCGAGTTGCTGATGACTCGGACACAATATATTCGGACTCAGTGTCCGAATGGACACATTTTAATTTTAATATAGTTTTAAGTGACAATTCGGACACCATTAAATTATTGAAGCTATAATAAATTATTAATGCTTTTATAATGTATAAAAATATATGTGGCAATATAGTGATCGGGCACGCCACAATCGTGGCGGTAAGTCCCGTTTTAGAGGAGTGGCTGGAGAGGCGGCATGGCGCCCTCACCTTCCGGCTGACACAGGTATTGACTGGCCACGGTTGTTTTGGCCAGTTCCTGTGTCGTATAGGCCGGCAGGCGACGCCCGGATGTCATCACTGTGGCGACTGCCGCGATGTTGTTATAGACACGGCGCTGCACGCTTTGGCGGATTGCCCCGCCTGGGCATCGCAGCGCCGTGAGTTGATCGCGGCAGTCGGACTGGTTGCCCTCTCACTCCCGGCCGTGGTTAAGTCTATGGTCCGGAGTGAGAGATCGTGGAACGCCGTCGCCTCCTTTTGTGAGGAAGTAATTTCCATCAAGGAGGCGGCGGAGCGGGAGAGGGAGCGCTTAAACCCTCTCCCCAACCGCAGAACCGGGCGCCGGAGGGCGCGAGATGACCTCAAGCCACCCTGAGGTTTGACCCGGGGGTGGTGAGCTCGCCACCCGATCAGCACCAGGTCCGAGAGGCGCCGTGCGTGTTCCCACGTGCGCCTCTGTATCGTGTCTTTGTCCCTCCCAGGGGGACGGTGGAAGAAGTATTTCTGTGTAGTGGCCTGCCGTTTTACACGGCGGGCCGAAACCACGGCGGGGTCGCGATTGCATGTGAAAGCGATTCGCGTGGCCTCGCCGTCTATGGTTATGTCGAGGAACACCGTGGTAGGTTTAGTCGGTATTACCGGGGTATCAATTCCCTGGTGAGCCCGACATAACCTCTCCGTCGCCCCGCGGAGAGGTATGCGTCAAAGCATTCCCCCACGTAAAAAAAAAAAAAAGGGATATAGTGATACCAAAACTAACCATGGCATTTTAACCATGTTTTGTTTTAACCTAACCTTACCATACGCACAAAAATATAGGAAAAAAAGGAATTATTTAAAAAAAAGGGACGAATGAGGTACATTTTTAAACGTGGGACGCAACATAGTGGTAAATGCGGCACAAACTCAGATTTCTACAATTAAGGTATCGTTGCAAGTTATTTTATCTGACTATGAAACAGCTTTTTAATGATGTCCGAATCATCAGTAAAAAATATTGAAATTAAAATGTCTCTATCAATTCGGACACTGTATCCAAATATATTGTGTCCGAGTCGTCAGCAAGCCATTCGAGTATACTCGTATGTATATGTGCAGCCCTAGTAAGTACTAATAGGGTTGTACATATACTTAAGTAAGTGTTGAGGCAAGTGCTTGAGTATCCTAACGTGGCTTTGTTTAAAGTACTGAGGTTACTAACGATCTAGGGCATGCTACACGTTCAGACCACAATTGATGAGACTTAAAGCTTTTGGGTCAAGATTAAATGTAATTTTGTAAATACATTTTGAATTTATACAACTGTATTGCATTTAACTTGACATGCATTTCTTATTTAAGTTAATAGCTATATAATAATTTGAAAATGGATAAGTAATTCTTTTTTATGTATTAATTATTTTTGCATTATTTATATTTATTGAAATTAAACTACTATATACGGATTTTATTATATATAATAAAGTGTAAAATAAACAACGCGATAAAGTCCGTATATAGTAGTTTAATTTCAATGAATAACATTCGCGTAAACAGAAGACAATATTATGCATTATTTATACTTCACTTCTGCATGTGTTTCATTTTTCATTATTTATGCATAACATTTTTGTTTTGTATATAACCTAGTACTCTATTTGATATAAAACGATTGTCAATATATATTATTATGTAATAAGGCGATGACACGGAAACCTGAAATACAGTGTTTACTAGCGCGAGTGTTAGGGAATTCTATAACGTAATTGTATCGATTTTATGTCACGTCATGTTTAACCAATATTTATCGTTTATTGATCTTCAGCTTTGAAAATGACTCTGTTTTAAAAAAAATATCTCCTTCTTTATCTCACGATCGCCTAGGATCGTAAGTTTAATCGCCCGGTTGGGTAAATAGTCATAAAGTGTGTGTAAAGTCATAATTAAGTAGAACTCTTATTATAAGATTGTTGTTCTAAAGACGGTTACGATATTTTCAAGGCTATTTTAGCTAGCGGCTAACACACATAATATAATTTAACTAGCAATTACTTGCTTGTGTCGGACTTTGGCTTGTTTAATGGAGAATACGTGGCAGATGAGACACACATACGCATCCCCTACGGCATAGATCTTCTCAATTAAAGCCTAATTTAGTTTAGTGTTGATAACACAAATTATACCTAGATCTAACAATAGTCTCAAAATGGCAATAAGACTTCAAATATAATAAATCTATGAATAAAATTGATGTCGCTCCAGTAGTGTTGCGGCTCAAATGAATCGCCATGCATTTAAGTGTATTTATCGAATAAATATTATTCTTTTTAAAAAGACAACTTTCGCCCTAGTTATAATTTCTGTATCGCGGGGACCTTTACATACATTCAAACAACGGACACCAAGAACACCCAGACTAGGAACAACTATTTGTGGATCAAACAAATTTTTGTCAGTTGAAAATCGTTTGATCGAACCCGCAATACCTGGCGCAGTAGCTAGGTGACATTTAAACCACTACGCTATCCGTACATTTAGGTGTTGTTTATATAATTATGACGACCCTTGAATCATCTCTTCTACGGACTAGCGACGTGCATAATTCCATTCGAATATTCGGTCGATACAAAATACCTAGTTATCGCGTTGTGCACAACTGTATTAGTTATTACATATTATGAGCCTATATACATATTATATTTCTATTTGCCTCTTTGCTAATGAGGTCAATGGAATTTATTCTCTCCAACTCGCCAATATATATTAATTTGATATTAAATTCGCTGGCAGTGTAGGGGTAATCAATTATCTCTTCTTATCACTTAGGGGTCACCAATATAGAAGCAAACAATTAAATGAAATATTTTATGACAAATATGGATATTATTTTGTCTGGTACCAGTTACAAAGACCTTAGTGGTACCGGGGAGACGGTTGCCGCGCAATATTATCGCATACTTGTGCTTGATAATAAATAAACGAATGCGTCGGCAGTGTCGCTACAGTAGATAAGATACACTCACTAGTCTTCTTTTTTAATATACTGTAAAGATAACAAAAAAACATACGGTCCGTCTGTAAATTTAAGGTAACTGTAACTACACACGTTACCTTAATACACGTAGGTCGTAGATATATGATCGGTTACTTTGCAATATCAAACGTACCTCTCACGTGATGCCAATCTTAGGCAAAGGCTTGAATTGAATTATCTTGAATTCTCAAGATAGAATTAAAAGCAATGGAAGCTGTAGATATGTGAATAAAATATTTGTCAATGCTACTTTTTTATTTGCTTTAATATTTTTATTTTTATTACTATACTACATAATTGACGTGTCCAAGAATTGTTTACATATATTTATGGAAATAAAGATTTTTGACTCTTAATTTGAGTTTAAAGATACTCTTACGCAATTAAAAGTTAGCTTAAAAGTTGCTTCTTTTCTGACTCTCTTCCAGTAAAAGAGTGAGGAAGCTCATTCTTACAATCACAAAATAATTAGCATCGTTGAGTAATTACACTCATAAATATTATAATTAACGTTTCTCTTGACCTTCCCACGTATCAAAACGCGGTGTTTTTTAATCCTACTTCTGCTAAATAGATTACAGAAATGTGGCATAGTGGATGGTATTAGTACCATAACTGGTCATTGACTGAGCCGATAGCAAAAACAATACGTAATGCCCTAACCATGTTTCCAATGGTACATGTATTCACGCAGCTATTCACAAAACATGGCAATCCTTTGTATATTGGTACCACAATGAAGCATTCAAGCTCGTAAGGGTTTGACGTGAGTTAGATAAATAGCATCTTAATTTCAGTGCTCTGTAAACAAAGTCTATTTAACTGGCGTGTTGGTTCCGTGCCATAAATTTGCGTTTGTTTCTGCTAAATTTGAATTCAAGTTTTATACCCGGATTGTGCAGAGTTTTGGGGATGTATAGTAGAAGTACAAAGTCTGAATACATGGCCGGTAGACAGCAGATATTTAACATAATTAAACGCCATGGCGGTCATAAATGAGTGCGAGTAATACATTTTCTTTTGTTGCTAAATGGTATTCAATGTGTTAAGACATAGCTAACGGTCAGACGGGCGGCCTACTACGAGGATATTCAAGTGACAGTTAATATTGGGATAGGCAACGGTTCTGCACTGCCTTACGAGGATGTAAATTTGAGTGTAAAACATAATTAAATACGGATATAAATGTAGATGCCGAACACTGACAGGAAAACGAGGTGTAATATTACTCCCATATAAAAGCAGGATCCTCCGACCAGACTAAGTGACGTACGTACGACGACGTACCTAGTCGGTCATAACTTCAAACTAAGTCAAGCGGCCGTCGTAAGTAAGTACTTTATAAAATTGTTGTTTAAGAATAATAACAAATCATTTTACTACGCTTGGAGCCTTGATAATTATTGGTAGAATAACCTACTAATACCATAAAAAATAATATATAAACAGTTTATATTCTGATTAAACACGTAGGTATATACACGTATGATTGAGTATGGGGTGAGTGACTCTGCAACTTGCCCGAGGATCGCCTCAACCGTGACCTCAGTAGTACCGGGGTAGGCTGTTCAGTTCATTTAATGGAGTGTCTGCAAATAAGATTATTTAGGTTGACGATAATGTATTGGAGAGTTCATCGATCAATGCCCTCAGTCAAATTTTAGGTTCATATATATCGAATAAGGCAAAGTTAAGAATGAAAAGCTGTATAGAATATATACGGTTTAAAATTTCTTACGGTTTAAATTACAAGGAGAAATAAATTACGAATCAAAGTACATAATTATTGGTGGTGGATGAGAGCATTCATATTCATTCAAAAATATAGTTAGAAATATATTTAAATATTGCTAGTCAGGCATGTAGGTAAATGTTTTAAATATTATCAATCTGTGATGATATTCTATAAAGGTCTAAGAGAAAATTTACCAGGTTATAGAGCATAGGAGAGTTTGACTACACTAACTTACAGAGTATTGCAGTTTAACTAGGGATTTCTTATAAAAATCGGTAATGTTAGTATAAGTATCTGCATAGTCTCACGCTTCTATTCCCGAAGTTTTAGGCACGGGTGTGTTACATGTACATCGCATCGCTAACTATGAATTTAAGTCCGACGTAATCTGGGACAAGCGTATCACCGTTTATCAGGTGTAGTTGCATACGCGATAGCAGATAGCGATGCAGCGATAGCTCAGTAGGGAGACCAACAGACTGCAATGCAGAGGGTCTCGGGTTCGAACCCACGTCGTGCACCTCTGACTTTCGGAAGGTATATGATTTTTCGAAATTATGTGCGTATTGATTGACAATTATCGCCTGCTCCGTGCCTCGGAGAGCACGTTAAGCCGTTGGTACCGGCTGCCATGAACATCTATGGCAGTCGTTATTGGGAAAGTCAGTTCCCTCAAATATCCTGACACTGGTCTAGCTTTAGGGTATCGTTAGCCTTCGGCTTGCGGAGGTCAGGTGGCAGCCGCTCCGTGTATAAACTGATATCCAGTCAAATCCGGTTAGACTAGAAAAGCCGACCCTAAGTGACCTGGGAATAATAAAGGCTAAGGGAGAAGAGTTGCATACTGTGTGCTCCTAATTATTTCTTGACAGAAGAACGCAGTACCTAATACACACCGACGCGTGGGTCAAACCTCATATACAGCAGTTGTATTCACTACCACTACGCCATCGATATGTAAATGGCGAAATGGTTAACACTTTTTGCATTAAGCCTTATATTAAACATGAAGTTATAAAAAAATGCTAGGAATTTGCAATCTGAATCTTGCAAAAGTTAATAAGAAAGTTTGTAGTCACTAAATAATAATAATAATAATAATATTCTACCCCATACACACAACACCGTCTAGCCCAAACTAAGCAGAGCTTGTACTATGGGTACTAGACAATGGATAAACATACATATATACTTTTTTTTTGTAAATATATACATATTATACATAGAAACAATAATAGTACAAGATTCAGTAAAAAATAGTACACGAAATGTACTATTTTCACGACGACTGTTAATCGCACTACCACTTGGATTTGAACTGTCATGAGCTAGCTTGTTTATATATACTCTAAAATTCACAGATAGTTTCCCGGCGAAGTAGATCAAAACTATTACGCTGCACAAATACCTCGACCCGCAGTGACAATCTTTACTCGTTTGCTTTTTCTAGACAAAATGATTTGCTTTTCAACTATTATGAAATAGGTATATATTTTCCCTCAGATTTCATAATACAATGATATTAAATTATCTACAGTATACAAAAAGAATAAGTTCAAATGTAAAGATAACTACTTTTACTCATAACATTTAATTTCATTTATATCGCAATTTCGTTTTGTTTTGTTTGGATACAGACGATTGCCATTTACATGACTGCTTTATAAATACTATCGAAAAAAGGTATCGCTGTCATATATAGGAATCTCTTCAGTGCCTTTGCTAAAAAATCAATCATTCTAAATGGTTCATACATTAATGATTGAATTTTATTGACTTTCTGAATCTCGGAACTGTATACTCAGATTCTTTTCTAATCAGTTTGCCTACATACCATTATATAATACAAAAATAATATGTTTTGAATCTAAACAGCTTATTTGTTTATTTGGTTGAACGCGTTAATCTCAGAAACTACTGGATCGAATTGAAAAAAATATTTTATTGTTGGATAGCTTATTTATCGAATAAGGTTATAGGCTATATAACATCACGCTACGAACCACGAGGGCGGCGCAGTAATCATAAACGCGGGTGAAACCGCGGCAATTATTCTTGGATTCTTTCTGTCATATGTAAGACTAGATATTACATATGACACAGAAATAATCCAAGAACGATTTGCAAGTGTCTATTTAAAAAATGCGATATCTTATTGGCATTATCAAATACAGCAGTCACGTTGGAGAATAAAATGTGCCAGTAAATACATTGATGTATATGCTTATCCTTTTCAAGATTGTATTATTCACTTCACTTTTTGACGGACTTCACAATACATTAACTTAATAAGCTGTACAACCACCTGGGCCCTAGTTATTGCAATGGACATAAAGGGCAACATGAAACCATTATAATATTTTTACGCTAACGATCAGTGGAGAAATAGAGTGTCTAGACAGAATTATCTCCTACAGGTTGTCATCTGACTAGATGATCCTGGCAGTCAAAAATGTCAACCGTATTGAAGCAGTAGCTATGGTGTGTAGGAGACCTATGTATGCACCATGATGGTACGTTCGAAGATTATCGACAAAAATCGTTGTGTGTATGACCTTATATATTCTAAACACTGGTGTTTTTTTTTAAACATGCAATAGTATCATTTACTGAACCTTCAGAAGCTTCACATGAATGAATGCCTCCATGATAATTATAATTAACATCAAATGGTTGGATCGAGAGAGCAACGCCAAAAAATAACCGCATTTTTTTATTACTGTGTATTTACTACTATTATTATGGATATATTAGTTAATTGACGTGTCCAAGAAGTGATTACACATTTTCATGAAATTTTTTTGATTTTGGCTTTGTTATAGGTACTAACTCGAGCCTACCACATTAACACTTACTTGATGCGACGATAGCTCCGATAGTATATCAAAAGCAGAGCGAATATATATATCCAAAACTGTCACGCAAAAGTGACAGTATTGTGATAGCCATCACTGTCGTTACAAGTGAAGTGGTCGTTTCAATTCACTTCGTTTTATGGATACTCTGGCTAAGCATCTCACAGTTAAAACAACATCACATAAAAACCTCTGAATGTGCTCAAGTCAGTTTGAATGTCAACAAATGGTTCTTTTTTACGATTTTCATCATGTTTAATTATTATTATCAAGGACTCTTGTCATTTTCAACTGCTAGTATTTAGTTTAACAAAATTTGCTAGTTTTGATAACTATTTCAATTTTCTAAAAAGACAACTGTTACATAAGAAACATCTTCGACTAGCAAACATTTCAATACAACAACAAAGAACAGAGAACAAATCTGTGAAAATGTAAGATTTTAAAACATTAAGACCTTTCGACAACAAACTATGACAGCACAAACGTCACATTCGCTTTAGTATTCGATAACTTTATAATTATCAAACCGATTTAACCGTTGTTTATGTGTATATTTATATCTATACTAATATTATAAAGAGGAAATATTTAAAACGCTTTTGTTTAATTGTCAGGCAAAAACTACTCAACCGAATTTAAAATTCTTTCACCTTTAGAAAGCTATATTATGGCCGAGTAACGTAGGCTATATTTTATTTAAAAAAGTACTGTTACTAATAATATAACCTCACCTGCTTATACGCGCCGCGAGCAGAAGCTATAATAATTATAAGGCTTTCTAACTAGTTTAATTTTTAGACAATTTATATTTACACATTCGCCGGTGACGTGTCGGTTGATTGTCAGCAGCCATAGTCACGATAAGACTTGGTTGCTATTTGTTTCAATATAAAATGGCAAGATAGCGTGTCAAACGTATCACTTCAGTAAATGCGTCGCTGTCGCAGGCTAAGTAAAACATGCATTACGCGTGTCACAAACAATCTTGTTGAGTTGTCTTCGGTAGCAGGTACGCATCTATCCCTATTTTACTCCACAGGCCATTCAAAAGATATAAAAGTATTTTCAATTACTACACGTAACATATACTAAGCTACACGACTGTAATACTTACAACGATTTATTGTTTCAATATTTCAAACGTAATACAATATGAACGCGCTACGTTCCGATTTTTCTCATTCCGTGGGTAAATCGAATAAATGTCGAGCTGCTCACTCGGCTCATTTGATTTATAATTCGAATCGTAATAGACTGGAAAGAGAAATTGATATAATTTTTTCAAGTGAAAGATCAGGCAAATACAATAGGGTTTCAGATTTAGAAAGCTAAAGTAATGGAAATGTAACGACAAATTTGTAGAATAGCCATGTACGACCGCATGCTTTAATCTATATATATAAAACTCTTCCGTTACTGAGTGACTGACAGACAACGCACAGCCGAAACTACTGAACACAAGAAGCTGAAATTTGGCATGTATGTTCCTTGGAGAGTGTAGGAGAGCACCAAGAGAGGATTTTTGGCAATTTCACCCTAAAGAAGGTGAAAGGGGTGAAACCCGATATTCACACGGGAACAGGACTTACGCGGGTGAAACCGCGGAAAAACTACTAGTTTTATTATATAACTACTCTCTTGGAGGTACCATGAGCATAGTTAACACTAACAAAGTTATTGGAGAAACCTTACCATTAAATGAAAATGTATATTGAACAGCTTAAGCTGCTGTGTATTTTGCCTTGTGTACATTGCGTGCGATCACAAGATCCTGGGTTTGATATTCGGTTTAGTGGGTTTTACTGTTAGGCAATGCTTAGTAGCACTAAGTGTGGCAATGTGCCTGATTGTGCATTAGGCTCGTTTTCTATTACGTGAGACCTATAAAATGAAATGGGTGTGTAATATGTGACGATAGGCAGAGGTATATACCTAGACAGGCGTGAATCTAAGTAATAACTGCGATATTGCTAACTTGATGCAAAATCAATTAGGATATCTTTATATGTATACAACTGATACAAATTCCAATCAAGTGTGCACTAATTATACAAAAAGTTAACATTTAAACACTAAAGAGACAAAAATTATTTGGAAACAGATGTTCAAACTATTGAAAGTCAATAATCATAAATTAAATCCTTCTACTGTAAAAGAGGGTCACCAAATGTACCTACATATATCAGACAAATGGAATTTTATTTGTCACTGCCTGATCTTAGACGCATAATGACGTACTGTGATACATCTATCATAGATTTTTCAGAGGATCAAACAATTTTGTGATACATATTTTCAAATATTATAATATGATAGAAATAGATAGAGCGTTTTAAAAATAAATATTATTATATTACTTAATACCTACGCTTTAGTGATTTATTTTAATTTTAAGGTCAGTTTCAAATTGATTTGCGTTGTAATATTTTTTTACAGTGCAACTAATTTTTTTTTTAATCACATATAATTAATATTTGATTGCACAAATAAACGATTCGATACCTCGTTTGCGTGTTACAAACAAGCAATCGAAATAGTCAATTATTCAATAATTGCTTAGAAATTTTAGAAACGCCTGGCAGCAATTGCTACTAAAAATTAAAAAATAATATTTACTAGGAACAACAGAATGGTTGACACAATATCTCGACAACCTAGTCATCAATTCAGTTAATTTACTTGTACACAAAATTCTAACGCGTTATTTTTTTTGTAATGTTTTTCTGAACCTTTTATCTAATTAAGGTAGGGTGTAATTCAGCCGTCAATATACCCTCACAAATCGTGTTTGCAGCAGGGCATTAATCAAGAGTAGTGACGTAGCTGCGACACTTTTAACAAGTTCAATATTACCACGCTACTCAATATACTAATAAAAGTTCTAATCCATCACACTTTATCAACTTAGTCATACATTCTACTATAAATAACTTAACACTGTATTTTAGTCATCACAGGATGGACTTTAGAAGCACTTTGGTACCTCGCTGTATTTATTTTAGACTAGCTGTTACCGGAAACTTCGGCCGCGTCGAATTTAACAAAAACGTTTTAATCTTTAATTCTCGGAACCCTATTTTTTTCTAAAATATAAGTAGCCTAAGTTCCTCCTTTTAACATCAGCTATCTGCCAGTGAAAGTTCCGTTAAAATCGGTCCAGCTGTTTCAGACATAAGCCAAAACAAACAGACATATAGACAGACGGGCAAACATTTTAAAACTTATTTTATTATATAAATACCATATATATGTACTTTCATATGCGTTTCGTAAAAAGCTGTTATTTTGACATTACAAACAGATACTTCAATTTTATTTATCTGTTTGGATGTATGGATAAGAAATGCAATGTGCCATTTCTTGGTTTAGTTTTTAGGTATTCAGTATTATAATTTCGAAAACCTGGCACTTGACAAAATGTATAACCTAAATCACCAACTGTCAGACTCGGATTAACTGATTTTGATTTGCGCCGATATTGAGTGTGCATTGTGTGGTAGATGAAACAAAACTCTATTAATTAAACTATGGCAATCATATTAGTCATGTAGTCAATATTAATTTATGCTGTATTATTTTGAACAGCCCTATTTTCCATCCGCACACCCGTCACAATAGATTTTTTATTATATCTAGTATTCTAAGATTTGACAGATTAAGTAAGCCATCACTTAGCATAACCTTTTATTATTTTTTTATATTTTAAATAAAATGTCCTTCAATGCTGACGTAAACAAATACTAGATGTCATTCATGCATAGTTTAAAAATTACTGAGATTAATATGCTGTGGCTTCAATTTCTTTTCTTTTACCAAAATTTTACGGTTTCGATACTATGGCTATATTTTGCTGGTAGTTACTAGCCATTACAACACGGGCAATCGATGTTCCAGAAAATATAGCCATAGATAATTGGAGCGGGAATCAAGGACCGGCCGAAGATATTTTAATCAATTATGAGATGGTACGGACGAAATCATCTTCAAGACAACTGTAAAGGACTTAAGATTAATAATAGGGTTATAAGTACATATTATACATATCGGCGCGTCAACAAAATAATCATTGGAATGCAATTTATTTCTGTAATTGAAGTTGTATAAAGCGCCATCTATTGGTTTGTTTCGGAACGTCAAGCGTAAGGTTGAGTAAGGTCGCCATAGAGCCGATGTGACAGATATAACTGTCAGTGTCATATTGACGTTATATAAGCGCCGGAATTGTTTTATTTTTGTCAGTAATTATTGCGTGCATATACACTGCAACTCATCGAAGGTTAATCGCAATCGAATGAATAGTGTAGGAATATTATGATACAATTATAAGTAACTATGAAATAATATATTGTAAATTAGAATTTATTTTATAAGAAAATAATTAACTTTAATAGTAGTCAAACATAATATATGGCAGTTATACATATAACATAAAGTCTATAAGTTGAAGCTTCTTATTAATGATTCATTTACTAAACGGAATAATAAATGTTGTCTTAGGCTCTTAAAAGGAGCAGAATCTAGTCCAAGTACTATTCCATCTAGGCTTTTTGCGGGTACGAAAATAGAATGTCTGGTGAGACCATATCCGAAAACAACGGTACGTAGTACATTCGCTCTACGTTAAAATACAAGCGGACCCTAATTTAATTAAAGCTAAACTATAGTTGGAGGTATTTAAATCCCGACGGCTGACATTATTGTAGGAGTACGACTAACAAATTCATGCCAACCCTTATCTTTTACCCGTTTATTGGATGTTTTCTAGTGGATATTGTACCTTGCGTGTTATCTAGACAAATAAGTGATATTATATTATTATTATGCCGACAACATTTATTAGCTGAAGTAACCTCTGCCATATACTACATACAAGTTCCGCTTTGCGAGTCGCTTAACAGAGTTTATAATACATTTCACTTGAGTATGTATGTATATTGCAACTGTAATTAAATTGTTCTGATATGTGAGTCGCGCCTCCTTTCCATTAACTATAATGTGCTGTTGGCTCTCCGACTGCTGTTGATTTCCTTGATTAGAACCTTGTTCGAATCAGAGAAACCCTTTGACGACACGAAATATAGTATAGTCATAGTTAGGTGCCCAAAAGTTTTGCTAGTAAACATAATTTCATCTCTGCCTAGTAGCAGTTGATTACAGTGATGACATTTTACTATACTTGCTGAAAGGTATAAGGATAAGGAATTCACGCCGTGCATCCGAGGTTCTCTGATAGTAAATAACATTTTACTCAATTCTGAAATTGATCGTAAGACCTTTACACACAAGCTTACGGTCTAGGCAAACATTACTTAACACTGTGCGGCGTTCCGCAACAAAAACAGAAAGGCTTTAGTTCCTATTTCAACCTAAAGCGTAGTATAGTCATCTCGAAAAATTTATGCTTATGAGGTCTTGTTTGAACGGTCGGAATACAATATAAGCTGAAGGATTTTCTCCAGAATAAACTAAACGGAAGTTAAAGACCAGAATTTTAATAAGTTCGTTAAGGATAATATGGTGTTGTTGAAGAAAAAATGAAAAAATAAATAAGAAATAGAAAGGTTCAGTAATTATCGGTGAAATTAGAATTTATAAATAATACCATTGATTTAGAAATAAGCACAGAATTTATTATTATAAATTTAAATGTTAACATTTAAATTTATAGTCTACAAAAGCTTTTACAGCAGTAATAATTGAATTATTGTTGTTATAGTCACAACTTATTACTATACAACAATAATTTGGCGATTTTCATTTATCACAACTTCATTGAAAGATTTCCTGCTTATATCGAAGACTGTACATGCACGCTCACGCAATGAGTATCTATATATTAATACGTGAAGCAAAAACTTTGTACCCCTTTTTACGAAAATTGCGCAGACGGAGGAGTATGAACTTTGGCACAGTTAAAGTTTATATGGAGAAGGAGGGGCGAATCCTAATATTTTTATAAAATATGTATTAGAAATATATTAAATTAATGGAAAAACATTACACGCACACAACCATACATTTGACACACGCAGTCTTATCGTGTTCGTAGTATTTCGGTATTATTCGTCTGACGTACAATTCTTTGTAACAACTGTGAAAGTCAATGAAACAAATAAATTATGAAAGCAATGGATTAGAAAATTAAATATTACGTAGAATATAGGATTATAATAAAATACATTAAAATTGAAATAATTTTAATAAAATTTAATCACAAAATTATATTAAATGTCAAATGTATACTTAATTAAGCAAGAATAATAATGAATAATTAAGGCGCATTAATAATTAAGGGATCTTCGAACCTTCTTGTAAAATAATTAAGAATTAGATGTTTGAAAGTAGCAAGTGAATTACTATGGCTACATATACCTTATTCATATGTCATAAAGAAAAAGAAAACAAAGTACCAAGCTTAGGAATGTCGTCAATGGAAGAGTATAGTTAAGTAAATAATAAATAGTTTGAAAAATATAGGTAAATTAACCTGTGTAGCCTTGGCGAAATCTACATGAAATGTAATTATAAGGGTTAAGTTATAGACAATAAAACTTTAATAACGATCAAACTTAAAATTTAAATCAATTATGGTCGAATTTTGACCACTAGGCGACCGCTAGTTTGATTAAATGTCATATACATCATATCAGGAAACTTATAACTGTATTGACACTTTGGTCTTAGTTTGACATAATGGAATCTTACAGAAGTTACACAACAAAGAGTATTCCCATTGAATTTGTAAACTATTTAGTCATTAGGACGTTATCGAGTAGTAAACTTTCGCCAATATTAGCAAACTTTTACATTCATCACGTTAGTAGGAATGTGCTAACTAATGTGTTTATTTTCTTGGCCTAATTACGTGAAAAGTTCAGAAAGTTTACTAGGCCGTAATGGCAGGTAAACACCCATTAAAATAAATGGGGCGTCTGATCCGGGGCTAAAAGGCAATCAATGAGCAATTTTGCTCACTTTAAGGCGTAAGAAAAATTGCTGAGACGAAATAAGGACTTGGTAAAAATGTTAAATCGTACCAATTAAAAGTTTAAACGTTCAGAATAAGATAAAATTACTTTAATAAATATCTCATATACGCTTAACTGCTTTATATCTCACTCGCTTTGTTAAACTACGTAGAAAAAAGCGACTTAATAAATGCTATATACAACACCGCAATAACATTTATGATTCTTATAGGTTATAAGTAGATTATTATAGGTATGTCTTTGACGAATTTGCAAATAATCTTGATTTCTGAACGCCCAAATGTACCTTGAGTGAGGATCTTATGCATGGAATTCACGCTAGCTACTTGCGTTGTATACAGTGAAGTATAACACTTTTTATGAGAGGCTAAACAAAGACCCTGCCGTCTTAAGGACCTAAGTATCAAACAGGGATGTTGCGAATATTCGCATCCACATCCACAATTGCGGCGCTTCCGCTTCGATTTGGACATCTGCATCCACATCCGCATCCGCAATAATCAACGGGGATGTTAATGCGGATCCAGATATAGCGTAGGTTACGATAAGAAAGAAATCAGTTGTTCAGTAGTACGTGTTTAATTTATGAACCTTTGCATAACAGGCTTGAACCTGTGAAGGCGATGACATTAGATACTTTTTATTAAATAAAATGAACAATTTTCATCGACATCCGCATCCGCAATTGCGGAACTTCCTCATCTATTTGGACATACGCATCCGTATCCGCATTCGTATCCGAACCGCGGATGTAAGTTTTCAAATATCCGTATCCACATCCGCATCTACGGATGTCAAAAAATCTGCATCCGTGACATCCCTGGTATCAAACTACGTGAGATTAGATAATGCAGAGTTCGAACAAAGATGTACGTGGTGGCGGCAAGGTCTTTGTTTAGCCTCTCATAAAAAGTATTTTGTTTGGGATACAGAACTGGTTTTTATGTTGTTTTAAAGCTTATTAAATACCAATTAACGTCGATTAATAATAACTAGGGGCAATGATGAAGCTTTGTTGAGATTTTTAACGATGTTTAAAAAAATACTGTACGGAAATCAGTTTAGCTGTAAAATGTTCCTTAATTTTATGTCACCGGCATTTTTTTGGGTATAAATAGTATTGCGTCGATATTGCCTACACATTCACTATTATTATTGTTTTTGTTTCAACACGATTAACCACCTGGTTCAAAAGTTACAAGGTTTTCCTGGCACTACTAAAAAAAATGTAAGTAGGTATAAATCGAAGAACTTTTTTTTAGATTTTTATATTTTCCAACTGTTAAAATGATGTCTAGTTTCACTCATTTTCATATGTGCACTTTATGAAGACTCACACTGTATAAGCGACAACAAAAATCCAATAGAAATCGCATACACAGGCTTGCAGTTTGTTCTGTAAAATTATTAAAGTCAGTTAAATGTGATACTTTGAAAGTAACCTTTCTAAAATATTTGTCAGAAAATATTTTCTCATATTATATGAATAACAAATCAAATTTTCATTTGCTAAATTACTTTAAAAATAATTTTTTAGTTATTAATGCACTGTTAGTAGATATTTACCAAAGGACACCAATTAAAGGGTATTTATAATATATAGCTGTTATTTTTGGATGTTAGGATCTTAGGTTTAATAATAGGTGAAAATACAATCCCGTATTACTTAGGATCTACAATCACATCAGGCAAAATGTGGGCGAAATATACCACTACCTATTCCTTCGAGCATATAAGCTTGTATGTATATAATAAGATTTACTTTTACCTCAAAGCTAATATAATTTTTTTCATAATAGCCGTTTCAATCGCAAATCTGAAAATAACAAACCATTCTATTAAAGCAAAGAAACAACAAAAGATGGATTCTGAAAACAATAAACACAAAGAATAGCTCAAAAGGCTGTTGATCAAACACGACGTTCAACTTTAAGATCAAATAAAACTAAGATCAAAGGAGTAGGCATACGGCTAAAAGTATAACGCTTAAGGCAATAAATGATACCCACTTACTTTAAGTGAAGCTCTCAAGCATCAGAAATACGTTACGATGTCAGTCAGTATTATTGACTGGGTCATTGCTTCTTTCGTATATGATATGATATTATACAGCTGAAGAGTTTGTTTGTTTGGTTGAACGCGCTAAATTTCAGTAACTATTAGCTCGAACTGAAAAATTATTTTAGTGTTGGATAGCCTGTTTATCGAGGAAGGTTATAGGCTATAGCCTATAACCCCATGGATCGTAGCGTGACGTTATATATAACGTCACGCTACGATCCATGGGGGGTAGCGCAGTAATCATTAACGCAGATGAAGCCGCGGGCACAGCTAGTATTTTATAAAATTTTGATCAGTAACAATCGACAGTATCACAATCATTGCTGATGCTGTAGTTTCTGAATGTGACTTTATGTATATGTAACTAATTTGACAAATGGAAAGAAGGGAATGTAGGTATTTATGTTTGTATCAGTCTTAAAAACAACCGTTATGTAATACAATATTTTGAAATAAGGTAGAAGACCTTGAATTTCATCAAGCATTAATCTTTGCCTGACAAAAGCTCAATGACAAATACACTAGGCTGCGTTTTAATCAGATTGCTCTATAGATTCTTGAATACAAAAAACTGATTGTCCACGACCAATAATTACTTTATATATATAAGTAAATCACTAAAAAGACGCTAGTCTTCTGCAGTCAAATAATAAGGATTTCCACAGTACCAACATTGGCACGCATGTTGGATAACAAATGTTGCGCCAAAATAACTATACTACTAGTTCTGTTCTCACGTCTCAATTAAATGATTTGCTTGCCTGCCATTACCAACATTAACGTGCATGATAGATTACTTGTTACAACTTGGTAAAATATTACATACATACATAAGCCAAACTATTAAAAGCAAACATAATATACAGTACTATAATTATGTTACATAATAAAAAATTGTAAAACGAACAGTGAAACTTGTGTGACAAAAATATAAGGATTTTGTAATTCGAGATGCCATAATTCATAAGGAAATTTAATAATAGGAAACCTATTTCTATCTTGACTTTCCTTGTCTTAAAATAAATGAGACATTACACCTATTTAATGCTTCGTTTTTAAATAAACTTTATTCATTTCTTAAAAGTTTCATATTTGTTATTTCATAAAGCTTGTTTAAGGCTAGTTTGTGGTACTTAAAATAAAAATTATACTATATATACATAGCAATGACAGCTCAGTGGGGAGACCAACAGACTGCAATGCAGAGGGTCTCGGGTTCGAACCCACGTCGCGCACCTCTGACTTTCGGAAGTTATATAACTTTTCGAAATTATGTGCGTATTGATTGACAATTACCGCCTGCTCCGTGCCTCGGAGAGCACGTTAAGCCGTCGGTCCCGGCTGCCATGAACATCTATGGCAGTCGTTATTGGGAGAGTGTCGACACAAAAGATCCCACTGGGTCGAAGTGTTACCGGTCTGCACTGACTGGCTGCCACATAAGATACATACATACATATATATATATGTATATTTTTACTGCGTAGTTCAAATCTATCTAGAATTTTGTAGAATATAATTACAGAACTGCCGATATGTGGCAGCTCTGTAACTCTATACTTAATTTTAGTGGTATAAAGGCGACATGATATGTTTTGTAATGTAGTTCAGATAGTTGTCCCTAATTTTTGCTTGTCTGGAAACAAAATTAACTTTCGTTGCTCGTATCAGATCAAAACCTTGAAAACGTGTTGGAAGAAAGCAGTTTATCAGGCTGAGCTATTGAACCTACATAATATGTATATTGATAAAATTTGATAAAACATGACAACAGCTTAATCTCTAAAGGACGTTACTTATATGCAAACAAAGTCGCAGGTTCGCAGGTTTACATATAGCCGTATATTAAAATTTAATTGCTATAATATGAATCCATATTGAAGAAGATTAATCTTCAGAGTATTCACTTTATACTTATACGTAATTGTTATATTTGAACACGACAGATTAACACGTTTTCTCTCAGCGGTATAACTGTGGGTTCAAATTCCACACGGGACAAAATGGTTGGTTAAAAAACAAATGGTTGTTCCGAGTCTGGGTGTTCTTTGTGTACGTTGTTTGAATGTTTGTAAAGTCTTCCGCCTTGTTAGTTCTGTGAAATGTGTGTTCTTTTATTGACTGATTATAAAGTCTTGGATTCGATTTCTAGATAGACCAAAGTGTGATTTTATTTATTTGTAAGGCAATTCTTGATCGTTTGTTTTTTTTTGTTTAAACGCCCTATTCGCTGAAACTACCAGTCGGATATATTTTTTTTTTGCATTTGGAAACCGAATTCTCAAGGAATTTTATAGGCTCATATAACATCGTGATGTATATATGGTATATGGTAAGCCTATAAAATTTCTCAAGAATTTCCTCCTCGTTGCTACGAGCCACGGAAGCGAAACAGTTATTTTAAAAGTGGGTAAAACCGCAGGAATCAGCTAGTTCTTATTATATAAATGCCAAGCCTTAATAAGTGATTATAAATATCATGCTCAGCGGCCACGGCCAAAAGGTCAAGCGTTTTAAAATGTTACGTAAATACATGGTCGTGGTAATTCTCGTTATCCATTACACAAACATAGATCTTTGTATAAAAATAGAGCCCTGTCTAGCAACGAGTTTAATTAAGTATGCCGTAAAAATGTAAAGAAGGAAAACAGGCTTAGTTATTTAAAGCCTTGCCCCAGTTAACACGAGTATATTTTTGCTGCCACATTGTGTAATTTGTGGACTGTCATGAGTAACATACTACAGCAGAACTAGGCAGGTGGATCGATCAAGAACTACACATTTGTAACTTCGTAATTTTAATTGATCGACATCTGTACTCTGGGGCACAGACACAATGTTTTTTTCATTGTGTGGAGATTTGGGTATATTGACTTATCAGAAGCCTGTCACAGGTATTTTAAAGTTATCCGAGAGTTGTCATCTTTTTACTCAATGACATGAGAACTTCATAGTTCATACCACTTTATGTACAACACTGGTCAAGGATTGCTATCAACACATAAGCAATGAAGTTAAATAATAATTAACTACGTATATTCGTTGACACTGATCTTTTTAGCGAATTAACTTCTTAACAAGTAGACGTTGTGTGTTTACAAGTGACGAAGAAAATAGAGAATAGCCCCTTCAACCGAAGTGGTATGACAGCACGTACCCTGCCGCCGGCGCCTGGTGCGCCTGCACCTGCATCAAAATCGCACCCTAAAGCCCTGACCCAACGAGGCGATTTTCTTGAAGTCATCTCAACATCGGAGATCAATCCTGGATGTCATCTATTGAGCAGTGTCTCAACGAAGTGTGCTCTGTTGCAGCCGAAGGAAAACTGGAAGGTAAATTCTGAGCTGAAATTGCGCATAAATAGTTTATGTCGAAAGGTACGCAGCGTTACATCTCATATGGCAGAGCAATATGGCAAAGCTCAGGTATAAAGCCGTTCAAGCCTACCCCTCTATCCAGATTTTGCAAGAGCAACTTGTTCTGTCACAGCGACTGCAGGACCTTACGCGGAGTCTTGAAGAGTCTTCGAAACCTGCCACGGGAACTTCCTTTGCTCATCAGCAAAGGAAGTAAGTAAGTAGTAAAACAAGGTACCAATAATTTTATGTGACTAAGAATTGCCTTACAATTAAATGACTTGCTGTTATCACTCGTCCAACAAATTATTAGTCCAACAAAAATTAAATTACAAGCGAGTACGTAAAACTAGGAATGAAGGTGTTATAATCAGCACAGATACGAAGGACGACATCGATAAAATAAAGCAATCCGTGCAGTCGACCAACGCAGACCTTAAGAACGAACATCCATACAAACGGAAACCTAGAGTGGTTGTTATCGAGGTGCCTGCATGTATGAAAGAAGAAGAAGTATTCCACTGCTTGTTCCACATGAATCTAACTGATAAACTTGAAAACACCAATCTAGAGTCCGTTATGACTACAATAAGATTAAGCCATAAGGCGAGCAAGAAAGAAGCTGATATCTGTAATTATATAATAGACATATCTGCAGACATTCGTAAAGCTCTAATAACAAAACAAGAGTATTTGTGAATTGGTCATCTTGCCCTGTGAGAGACTTAAGTTTAAGTCACTAGATGTTATAAGTGTTAACAGGATGGGCATACGGCCAAGACGTCTAGGGAGTCTACCTATACCTGTGGTCACTGTGGCGACCAAGGTCACTGTATAAAGCACTGCACGAAGAAGGCTGATTATCCAAAATGCGCTACCTGCCTGCACTTCAAAAAGCCAAGCATGCTTACCACAGGCGTACACACACATACTTACTACCCGGCAAAAATAATGGCTGAAAAAAGATATATTAATTCAGTCAATTATGGAGGTACCTAAGAACTACATTAATTTTATTAACCAATGCAAGTGCTCAGCATTAAGTCGACATATTTATATTCTCGCGCAGACTCATCCCACACCGCACTTATTCTTGTTTTGGATTTGTTTTGTTTTTGTTATCATATAACTAATATTTAAATAAAATTAAGACTTAATACATACGCAACATCAAGTTTGACACACATTGCTATTTGCTGACAACCAGTTTTGTTAGGTACCTATATTTAATTTGTTAGACAATGTATAACTTTCAATAATTAAAAAGATGACTAATCAATATTTTGTTTACATTACATAATTAGTTAGCATTAGTTATATTGTATTTAATAATTATTATATTGTTTAGGTAAACAATAGATTTTGTTACGTTTTGATTTATATTTATTACCATTTTTGCTTATATTTGTATTATGACTATATTACCTATTATGATATTCTTTGTAACTGAGGAGCCTGCCTACTAGTTAGAAACTGTATCACAGGATACCGTTTCTAACTAGTACAGAAGCCAGGTGATCTTTTACACAATTTTTTAGAATCTTATGTTTTATTTGTGCAGCTTTGTATAAGATTGAAATAATTGTAACAGTATTTTTGTGCAATAAATTATTATTATTATTAATGTGTTAAAAATGTAATATAACTACAGAGTTCTATTAAGGTGTAGTTTCTCTGATTGTTGCTAGATTTTTTAATGGATATAGGCAAGGAGTATAATATTATGTGAGCAATATATAGCAAATAAATAATGTTTATTTAAGTAGCGTATATGCAGAGCAAAGATGAAAAGAAAACAGACAAAAAACAATACCAAGCACCAGTTAGAATACAATAAATGTTAAAAAAACAATTGGATTCTCACCAATACAGTTTTCTTATACAAGAGTATGAAAGATGATATTTCAGAAAATATAAAACCATCCAATGCTACCAATATTTATTTAAAGATTAGTTTGATTAAATAATAAATTAAACTTGAAGGTAAAAAAAATAAAAACTTAAACACCTACCATTTTGAGTGAGTAACTTCTATTAAATAAATTGGATTACAAATAGAAAATCAAGAGATTCTTGCGTTTCATTTCGTTTTCAAACTAAACATACTTTGAACTTGAACTCAGCGTTTCGTTTAAACTACGTGGTCAAATAGATTATTTTTAGAATTGCACGCGTTCTATCAATAATGTTCTAAATAAATGATCAAAACATTCCACTTGTTTACAAAATCTTCTATCTTTCAGCTCATAAATTTTATCCTTAATCAGATTTATAAAACGTCGAATAAGTTATCCATTTGCGGCGGTTTTCTTCGGTGTTTTGAGTACTAGCCTGTATGTTACTTGCAATTTAATATATTGCTTATTACATCGAAGTATTAATATTTTAAATAGGCATATGAATAAAGCATTATTAAAAGAGTTTACAGAACTATAATACGAAGATACGTATTACGGAAATAAAGTAGCGATTACCATCATGACAGATGCGGAAAATACTTAATGGTTTAAGCTTTGCTCCACAAAGAAAAAAAGAAATTAATTTATTATACCAAAAACATAATTAACAGGTTAAATATAACATCAAATAAATTTATTTTGCCAAGTGGTACTTAGTTCAGCATATGCCAGGCTAAGGAAGCCTGGCGCTGGTTTTCAACGAGATACCTTTGGTGACGGCAAGAATGCTAACATTGAGTATCACATCAAATATATTATCACGTAAAACTAAATCTCAAAATTTCTACGCCTTCTTGACTGAACCCATAATCAATTTTGTGCTTTTGCGTTGCACGATCTGTACTGATGCAGAAAGTGTGCTCGTGACATATTAAACCAACAAAAAGGCACGATCGTGCTTATATATGTATTTCATAAGAGCCGCTAGCTACTATAATGGGTTGATCGACAACTCGGGATTTGATTTGTTTACAACTACACCAGCTGTCTTTAAGAAAGTAATGAACTCACATTGGTTCAATAACTGTACAAATTAAAGTAAGTAATTATTACTACCATTATAAGTAAGAAATTTTCTGTTATGTTACTGCTAAACAAGCTCTGTATATATTTATATGTGAAAACATGTAATTGGTAAATAGTTAAGTAATCTGTTTCTATGTTTTAGTCGATAATACTGTTTGTTTTCCTAATAAAATAAAATAATTTTGCAGATAAAATCATAATGGTCATCACACTGGCAAGGTAGTGGTTAGTGTAACCGACTGCCACGCCTGAGGTCGCGGGTTCGATTCCCGCACAAGTATGTGTGTGTGTATGTGTATGGACATGGATGTTTGTCTTGGTCTGGGTGTTTCTATGTATAATATGTAGGTATGTATTTACAAAAATAAAATATTTATTATGTTTGTTTATCCATTGTCTAGTACCCATAGTACAAGCTCTGCTTAGTTTGGGCTCGATGGTGTTGTGTGTATGTAATAGAATATTATATTATCATTTAATCATTTGTATCTCACACACGGGCGAAGCTATGGGCAGAAACTAGTTCATTAATAAAAAACAGTTATTAGAGGTTCTGACAGCGACTTCACCCGCGTTTTCTATGCGGAAAAATATACTGGGATAGTAGTTGTACCATGTGTTAACTCAGGCCTTGTTCTATCGGACTGCCCGCCATCCAATCGGCACCAGGTCCGAGAGGCGGCGTACGTGTTCCCACGCACGCCTCTGTGTCGAGTCCGTCGAGACAGTAGGGTTTTGTGAATGAGTGCCTATAGGGTAGGTCTCTTTGTGTAGTGACCTGCCGTTTCATGCGGCGGGCCGAAATCTTGGCGGGGTCGCGACCACATGTGCAAGTGATTCGCGCGGCCCCGAGGAACACCGTGGTAGGTTTAGTCGTTATTCCCGGAGGTTCATTTTATCGTTTGAACATCTTTCTTTTACCCAGACGAGTCCGATATAACCTCTCCCCCCCCCCCCCTACCCACGGAGAGGTAGGAGTCAAAGTACGCAACACATAAAAAAAAAGCCTGAGCCTAAAGAAAAAGTTCTATCGGCGAGCTCAAGCAAGTAATAACAAACTTTGTGTTGAATAAACATTATTAATAATTAATAAATAACTGTTATAATAAATAATATAATAAGTACTTATAATCTTTTTTAATACTTATAAAGCTAGTCTTTAATAATAATGTGAACTTAATATTTAAAGAAACAAAGAAAATGCAAATTATAATATATGTTTGTAATCTAAACATACAACAAACGATAAAATACACCATTGAAATCTTAGAAAATACGAAAAGATTCATCATCTTGTAAACAAACTCATAAGTTATAAGTTAAAACAAACGGCTTATATTCAGTTCGACAAACCGAAAAAAACATAGAAAGATGGTGGCGCCAAGGTGTCTAAAACACAATAAAACAATTATAATTAAGGGTTCCAATGGGATGAAAACTTGTCGGACAATTCCCAGTTCCCAAATAATATTATCTGTTATTTGTTTGTTCATAAGCCAAACTGTAATTACATTTTTCTTATAAGAAGTAGTTCAAAATAACAATTCCTTATATAGTACTAATATGTATATAATTAAAACCTTAGCATTTAGCGTTAAATGATAAATTACTTCTATCTATAGGTTAGGCTTATTTAATTAAAAAAATATGAATATAGCTTGATTGTGCTCGAAGTGGACTACGTCTTAGAAAGCTATATTATCACCGAGTAACATAAGCTATATTCTATTTTTAAGAAAGTACTATTCATCATCATCATCATCATGTCCTCCTCACCGTGTCCGGTGACGGCGACTCCTTCAATTTAGTCTGGATTGTTGTTGCGGTGGGCGCGTATGTGACTTGCAAAACCGAACTTTGTTTTGAAAGTTCGATTACAAGGCCCACAATAAAGCTGAGACGGAGCGACCACGTTTCACGTAAGTATGGATGACAAGAGGCTTTCAAAGGCAGTTTTCTATTCCGAGCTCTCTTGTGGGAAACGTAAACAGGGTGGACAATATCTTCATTACAAAGATGTCCTGAAAAGTAACCTTGTAGCGTGCGGTATACCTGTAGACAGCTAGGGGAAGCGTGCATGTCTCAGATCGGAATGGCGGCGTACCATCCATAAAAACGCCGATAGGTATGAAAAAAGTACGATTACTAACATATCCTAACCTATTTTTAGCGAGCGAAGCCGCGGGCAAAAGCTGGACATTAATATCTGACAAATTTACTATGAATGCTCCTCTAGTTAATAAAGATTGTGAATTTTACTATGACTTTGATAAACCTTCCCATTGAGCAAGCGTAATGAACACATCTTAAGTAGAAACCCAACAGGAAGATATAGTGTCAACCCGCTTAAAAGCTCCCGGGCGCAGCTTACGTCTCCCAGCTTGACAGTTTGGCGCTCATAGCCAGTTGCACTTACTGATCGGTAAACGATTAGCGAGGTTAAGCAACATTGGGTGCGGTCAGTCTATAGATGGGTGACCGCTCAGTGGTATTTTATCTGAGCGTCTCCGTGCTTCGGAGGGCACGTAAAAAGTCAGTCCCAATTGTGGTCAAATTGACAGCAGTCGTTAAGCCATGTCAGAGGCTTACGGGTGGCTTGAACAACTCTTGACAACAGGTTGGCCACTAACCACACGAAAAGAAGAAGAAGCTTGACAAAAGTCCTAAAATTGTAACTGCAGCGAAACATTCTCAAAGTCCCCTAAGAGGCCACTATGCTGTCAGCAAGAGACTAGAACCCCATTAAAACTTGCCCGCCTCCACTAATTTACCTCTTTATTTGTCGCATATTTATTTCTCACCTCCATTTTACCTAAATCAGATATAAATTATTCTTGTCTAAACAAAATTCGATTTATCCCACTTTATACCCACTCGCCAGTGAATTTCAGCAATTTGTTATTAGTTTTATGTTCACTCGATATCGGTAATAGCGTAGGCGGAACGTAATTTGCAAATTTTGCCATATTAAAATATTTCCTACGAAATAGCAAACGATGGAACAACTCTTCGTTGATTTTATTCATATTACCTAGTATATAGACTATAGTTATATTACCCAGAATACAGATTTAAGACGATTATTGTTTTATTTGTTGGGCCACTTGATACGACATGACATTTTTATAAGAAACATCTTGGAAGGAAAAATAGAAGGCAGAAGGGGAAGAGGAAGGCCAAGGAGGACGTTCATAGATCAAGTGAAAGAAAAGGTAAAAGTGACGTCGTATCAAGAAGTCAAAGCGCTGGCACCGACAAGAGCTTGGCTCTTAAATTGAAGAGATTGTTTTTACGCCGTCCGCACTAGTAATAATTCCTGTGTCGCGGGGAATTTTAGAAACATTCGAACAACGGACACAAAAAAAAACCAGACTCAAAACAACCATTTGTGGGTCACATAAAGTTTTGTATCGTGTGGGCTTCGAACCCACACCACTCAGCGCTATGGCAGTGGCGAGGCAACCACCACTACTTTATACTGTACTTTGTGAAATATGTTATTATAGTAAACATAATATTTGGCAACAGAGTTCTTCTACTAACATTATTTTATCGAATCAATGTTGTTCTGGAGAGCCACGTTGGGACCGAAAACTAAAACTGACGAGGGCGTATTACAGAATGAATTGATTCTGAATGAAGTTAAAGAGTCAAGGCCGTATTCAAAGTAAATACGCGACCACTTTTACAGATAATATCTTTAAAATAATATAAAGAATGTACAGTTTTAAGTTAAAGTTAGTTTTAACCTGCATAAAATTGGACATCATACAAATTATATATATATTTTTAATATATAAATATATAAATATTTATATATAAATATTTTTACTAAATCACACATTTTGTCTTAATAATCCTAACTGGCTATTACTATTCCTAAAATATTAATATTTTATTAGTATTTAGTTAAGTGTTAGATCGCAATGATAGCTTTTATTAGTATGACCAAAATCAAGGATTCTCAGGACTAAGGGAGGCACGTGTACACCCGAATAATGGGATCGAGTCTATTGTCATCTACTAAACACAGAGAAAGTCTCCGTGTCGCTATTGAGAATGTCTTAAAGGAAACCTAATAATATGTACTTGGTCCAACTCAACTCCAATCGCAAACACACACTTCAATTACAATAGAAGATATCTTTACACCAAAAACATTATCAAAGATTTGTGTATGAAATAAATCAGCTCTACCCGCCTCTTCTATTTATCAAAATATTTCGCAACAAAATACTGTTTATATATACGCTGCTACAGTAAAATTAATATTACCCTTTTGTTAGCTTGTATATTTTAGTAAACATCATAAAAATCAAATTTCAAAAAGTCATTAGCTCAACAAAAGTTTATTGACAGGTAATAAAACATATCGCACATTATGTACGTACATTTGAATATGCCAACCTTTGCTTGTATGCTCTCTATATTCATATATCACCGCGAACATTTAACGATGCTTTTTGTAATTGAAACCATTTATATATATATAGTCGTGTTGCTTCTTTATAAAAGTCTATAACATGTGTTTTCAAGGTTAGATTTGACAAAGAAATTAATCGAAATTGCTGCATTAACTGTAAAGTATCTGTACACATATAACGGCTAGCTAAATAGAACCCAGAATGTATTCCAACTGAATTAGCTCGAGTCAACTTTGTCGCCTGGACGAATAAGTTTACCACCGAATCAAAGACATCCAATTAAGAGATTTATTTTCTATTTCATTACAAACAAACTTTGAGGTCATCGGTCAAAGAATAAAAGGCCAATTACTGATGATCCGTTCATTTGCCTTCGTAACTCCAAAAGCTTACAATGGCTTCTAAATTTGTTTTCGATATTAATTTTGCTAAAAAATCTCTTGTAAACATCAGAACTTGCATATTTTTAAGCAAATACAGTATGATAAACTTGCGATCTTACTAATATTGTAAATGTGAAAAATTTGTTAATATGTCTAGAAGTTTGTTACTTAATCACGCGTGTACTTTTAAACGAATTGGGAAATTGAAACCAGGCACCAGATCTGCAATTTCCTGGATTAACACATATAATACGTTTATACCGATATGCGTAGGATTTACGTTTAGGCGAAGTCGCAAGCAGAAGGTAATATTTAAATATATTGCAAATGGTACTAAAAAGTACAGTGGGCAAATACTATAAGAAAACTATTCTACTTATAGATATACTTTCTCATATACATGATTTTACAGTATGATAATTAATTTTCTAGGACCATATAAACGTTCTCGACACAAAAGCTTTTTCAAGTTTAGTAGGTAATCTAATAAAATATTTAAAATACAGAGGCTCAAAGCCAGTATATTTCGCGTATGAACATACATACAAGGACAATAAGAAGGTCACCAAACTATATGACTAAGAGGAGTTAACTCGAGCGTGAACAACAAGTATTCGCCAACTATTTAAACTATCACCGGCAAACTCCGAAGGATGCATGGTATGCTAACACTTGGAGACAGACGTATTGTGCTAACTTTGGATTCCGCTTGTGATATACTTAATAGACTGAGATCCCGGAGATATTTCACAGTAGATGTGTAATGGTGAACGATGTATGCACACTAGCTAGTTTGGAAGTGTGTGTAATTTTGATGTTTATTTCTTGTAGCTGATATTAATATGATAGGATTCTTCTTAAAATAGTACTAAATAATATTATCTGATTGTAATAAAGCGGACAGCACGATGCGAAGGCTAATCAGTACTAAGAAAACTACAATATACTGACCCAATTTTAAACTAATATACGTTGTATACCTAAATTTATATTTTACTAGATTTTGGCAGCGGCTTCGTTCGCGTAAATGTAGATTATGTTAAGTTAGGTCAGGTACGATTAGTAACAGTACTTTTTTCTAGATGAAAAATACTCTATGTCCTTCCCAGCTGTTCCCATGACAATGTGTATGCGCAATTTCATAATTATTTATTGGGGCAATGAAGGCGTAAACGCGTAACAAACAAACTTACATTCGCATTTATAATATGAGGTACTTAGGATTATAATATTAATTAGGATTAGGATTCGTAGTAAAAATATCAGTAAGTACAGTAAGAGACGAAAATACTTTTTCCTTCGTTATAATTTATATTCTACCTTAACATGGGAAAAGTATGGAGAATACATTTTCACATACTAAAATATCAGCTTTTCTAAAATGACGTAGGTAATAGCAGCTCAAGGATCTTGTACTATATCGAGTGTTTTGATTGTTCTGAACTCTTTGCACGTGTGGCATTTATCACTACCCTATGTCGATCCACACCACAATTTTGTTCGTACTTTAATCCAGCTTATTATGTATTAACTAATTTTGCAAGACACAAAATAGATTTCGATCATTTTTTGTAAATTTTATTTTAATTCTAAGCCGAAATTACAACAGGAATAAGGAGTCGTCACTTTCTACCTCTAGTTATCACTATTAGTTATTGTGATAAATATCATCACTGTTTAGAAAAACTCACACGTACCCATGCTTCGAAGAACGAAAACGTAAGGAAGAAATAAAGTCGTCGTTCCGTCTGTCAAAAACATGTATGACAATCAATCTTATCGGATGGCTGGCAATAAGCGGATTATGTAAGATATGTATGTGTACAAGACATTTTCTCTTGCATATATACCCCTTAAGGCGCAAATAGCGGTATTAAACGTACATTTCACCGGTTAAGGTTTTAACTTATAATAATATTCTACCACATACACACAACACCATCTAGCCCAAACTAAGCAGAGCTTGTACTATGGGTACTAGACAATGGATAAACATACATATATACATTTTTTTTTGTAAATACATACATATTATACATATAAATACCCAGACCAAGACAAACATCCATATTCATGCACACAAATGTTTGACTTGTGCGGGAATCGAACCCGCGACCTCAAGCGTGGCAGTCGGTTACACTAACCACTACACCATCGAGGCCGACTGGCCGACTTATACTCAATAAGAAGCGAGTCTATTGTCATTCTAGACTTGATCCTGTTCCTGAGACGTTTATGACAGGAAAACGCAATATGTACACGAGTAGCCCTATATTAATTTGTTGCACTGCAGCTGGGCACGGGTCTCTTATCAGTGTGAGAAGGGTTAAGTCATAGTTCACCACGCTGGCTTAGTGCGAGTTGGTAGACTTCACATATCTTCATGAATATTATGGAGAACTCTCAGACATACAGGTTTCCTCTCGAGGCGTTCCTTCACCGTTAAAACGACCGATAAGTAACTATTTAATACGCACATAACTTCGAAAAGTCACAAATGCGCGCCTTGGGATCGAACTTGTGACCTCTGCGTGGTAGTATAACTGTCTCACTAGGCCATCGCTGCTTTAATTAATTTTATTAATTTAATTCCGATATATTAAATTTATTTTGAATTCATTAGATTCCCATTCGGTTACAGTCTTTTAATTATAGAAACATTCTACACAATCCGTAGTCTCTGCCTACCCCTCTGGGAAACAGGCGTGAATCTATGTATGTATGTACACAAAGATCCATGTTTACGTAAACTTATTATTATATAAGATTGTGATGTTAACATATGCCTATTAGATAGATGCTTATAAAATCTCTAATAACTATTCCGATACTTTAAATGTGAAGTTTTCTGCAACTTGGAGATGCATATTTTCCCGTATTACTACTAGTATATTTTCTTCTCTTGTAACAAGAGTCCATTACCCGCCCATTATACTTTACATAAACTTTTTTAACTGTAGACTATTTTCTTATTTAGTTTTTTCATCTTAGTATACGCACTAATAATAATGCGCTATGTATCCGATAGATGAAATAGGTATTTCTCCAGGTCCAGAAAACAACGACCTGAACGAAATTATCATTATCTGTACTAACATTAACAGAATAATGCATTGATTTTTTGTTTGTTTGTTTATAATGATTTAACTCAAAAACTAATTAACCGATTTTAAAATTCTTTTACCATTAGAAAGCTAAATTATCACTAAATTATCACCGAATCAAATAGTCAATTTTTTTTTTCATGTAGTAGAAAAGTACTGTTGCACCTAACCCAACATAAACTACTTTTACGCGAGCGAAGGCGCGGGCAAAAGCTAGTAATGTTATTTTATACAAAAGCATTTTAAACCTATAATCATTACTATAGTTTTCAACTCATTATTGCCTGCGTAAATAAACTAAAAAGTTATTAATGACAAGAAACGTAAAACGACTACTACATGTATATTTGTAATCTAAAACCATTCAAATGTTACTTTTTAGAGTTCGAAAAATCTCTTATACAGCAGCTTTATCCGTCCAGACGGACAGACTGTTATACAACTTTCAACTCAAGACCCGTAAGAGCTAGAGACTCGCGGTCAACGCCATTCGACTCAGTATAGTCGATAAACCCACGAAATGACTATGACGTTTAACGTCTGACATCAAGGTCACATGATACCATTTTTAAACTCAACAACCGTAAAAGCTAGAGACTCGCGGTCATCGCCATTTGACTCAGCATAGTTGATATACCTCGAAGTGAATATGATCTTTGACATCTGATCTCAAGGTCACGTGATACCATTTTTTCGAACTCTAAGATTTACGGCAATTCATGGGCGTTTCTCACTTGTTCTAAATAACATTCTTGCCACTTCACGAATATAGTTATATCCTTATATTGTTTATCGAAAGTATTTTCTTTTTGCTTTTGAACGAATATTCAAGGGTCCGAGGGTGAGTGGAATAATATACTCGGATCACTGTGTCTCACAAAGCATATATTAACTCAAAATACTACTTGCTAAAAAATATTATTCCACGGTATTTATACCTGGCCGTGTAACGAAACCATAGCGCGATTCAGCCCAGTGGGACAGCGCCATCTATCGCGTGCTATGGTCAACTTATAAGCTAACAACTGTATGAAAGGTTTCGTGTTACAATAAACTGTTAACAAAAACTAAATGTATTTGTAATAATCTTAAATTAAACAATATTTATAGTTATAAACTGGACATACCGCCCACCAAGGACATCATTTAGTATGTCCTTGAAACCGCCCACCATGCAACAGTGTTATACATCGAAATAAAATATAAAAATACACAGTTTACAAGTACAAGTTATTAATATAAATTTAAAAATACTTATTTTGTTACAGGCAGAATAATTAATTTAGATGTAGGTCGTTTAATTACAGCACCTTTAGTGCGCACTGTAACCACTCGTGTTACATTATCTTGACCTGGATGCTTTTGCTCAATTTTACCTAGCAACCATCTGCCTGGAGGCATATCGTCCTCTTTTATTAAAACAATATCGCCTATTGATGGTTCTGGCTTCTGATATTCCCACTTGTGCCGTTGAAGAAATTGGTGCAGATAATCCTGCGACCAACGTCGCCAAAAATCTTGCATCATTCTTTGATGAAGTTGCCATCGCCGTAGCGTGTGTATATTAGATTTTTCATAGTTGAAATCTGGTGCTACCACGAGTGCTTCTCCTACCAAAAAATGGCCTGGGGTTAAAATCAGAAGATCATTGTGCTCCTCTACGTATGACAAGGGTCTTGAGTTTAGACAAGCCTCAATTTGAGTCAATACTGTGGCTAGTTCCTCATACGTCAATGTAGAGTTTCCAATGACTCTTTTAAGATGGTACTTAGTCGACTTTATTCCTGCCTCCCATAATCCACCGAAATTTGGAGCTCGAGGAGGAATAAAGTTCCATTGAGTACCATTATTCGCAAGAGACTCTGCCAAATCTTGCCTGAACGTTGATTTTTCTTCATTAAATAGAGAACGTAACTCACGAGTGGCACCAACAAAATTTGTAGCATTATCGCTGTATAGTTCTGCACATCGTCCTCGCCTCGCTACAAATCTCTTAAACGCTGCCAAAAATCCTTGGGTAGTTAGGTCACTGACCGCTTCAAGATTTACAGCCCGCGTTGACATACATATAAATAATGCAATATATCCCTTATATGAAATATTGCCCCGACCTTTTGCTGTTCTTATACTTATTGGACCGGCGTAATCAACGCCACTTATAAAGAACGGTTTATTTGGGCTTACTCTAAATGCGGGCAATTGTCCCATAAGTTGGCTTGTTGCCTTAGCTGAATACCGAGTACACATTACACAGCTTCTAAAATACTTTCTAACCAAGCTCTTAACGCCAACAATCCAATATTTTGATCGTAAGTAAGATAACATAAGTTGTGGCCCACCGTGCATCGTTTTTTGATGAGAATCTGCAATCAAGAGACCCGTTAAAAACGATTCCTTAGGAATAAGAATTGGATGCTTTTCATTGTAATTTAATTGGGTCATTTCTAACCTTCCACCGACTCTAATAATCCCCTTTGCATCTAAAAATAAATTCAATGATCTAAATTTCTTCATATTACTAGCCACGTATTCTTTTCTACTTAATTCCTTCAACTCTTGTGATAATCCTTCTTCTTGACATCTCTTTATACATACTTCTGTCGAATCTTCAATTTCTTGTGTGGCCAAATACCTAGTACTAGGTCTGGTCATGGAACTTCTCATATTTACGAATCTTCGACAGTAAGCAACGACACGAACAAGTTTAGAAAAGGAGGAGAATCTTTGCCACAAACTCAGGTCTAGCACAGTTGAATGTGCCTTTATCTGTTCTTGCGTTGTGAGTAGATGTTTTGGCCTTTTGAATTGAATTACTCTTTGCCTTATAAAATCAGGACCTTGAATCCACATAGAGGTTTCTGATAGTTCCGCTGGAGATATACCACGAGAAGCGCAGTCCGCTGGATTTTCTTTCGAGGATATGTGAGACCATGTTTCATTTTCAAGAACAGTTAAAATGTCCGAAACCCGGTTGGCCACAAAGGTCTTCCAACGACTAGGATGGTGATTCAGCCATGCCAAAACTACTTCACTATCAGTATAGGCATGCAAATTACCTTTTGGTATTTCTAAAATATCAGCCACTTCTGTAATCAATTTGGCCAAGAGACCTGCTCCACAAAGTTCAAGACGAGGAATGGATACCTGCTTGATTGGAGCTACTTTTGTTTTGCTCGCGACCAAAGGTATTTGAATATTGCCGCTCTCATCCATTGTTCGCAGGTATACTACAGCAGCATAAGCCCTTTTTGAAGCATCAGCAAAACCATGTAATTCGCGTAAAACTTGATTACTACAAGTATGTAACCATCGCGGTATTTTTATATTTGCCAACTGCGGTAAATTACTACGGTAAGTAATCCATTCATTTAATAAATGGCTTGGGACTTCTTGATCCCAATCAACACCAGCTAGCCACAGCTTCTGAATCAATATTTTTGCTACTATAATGCATGGTGCTAACCACCCAAGAGGGTCGAATAACCGTGATATATCGGATATAATTTTCCTTTTTGTTGCAGGTTCACTTAGCGGATTTAGATTAACGGTAAATTGGAAGACATCTTCACGTGGATTCCAGGTAAGTCCAAGGATCTTTCTTATGTCATCTACCTTTATCTTTATATCTTCATTCGTATTCTTATTTTCAATTCGCATTTTATCTAAAATCTCACTGCCATTGCTAATCCACTTCTGCAACTGAAACCCTCCCCTAGCTAACACTCTAGTTAAATCATTATAGAGATTAAAAACTGTTTCTACATCGTCCGCCCCCGTCATCAGATCATCCATATAGAAGTCATTTAAAATAATTTTTGTTATTTCAGGGCTATTTTGACATTCATCGTACGCGACCTGTTGAAGTGCCCGAACAGCGAGGTATGGTGCTGACGCGGTGCCGAAAGTCACAGTCATCAACTCATAATCTTCTATATCTTTTTCAGGACTCTCTCTAAAAAGAATTCGCTGAAATGGAGTGTCACCTTTGTCTACTAAAACCTGACGATACATTTTTATTATATCAGCCACTAGACATATTTTGTGCTTTCTCCAGCGCATAATAATATGACGAAGTTCCGCTTGTAAGGACGGGCCAATCATCAAGTTATCGTTTAGCGATTTCCCATTCGTTCCTTTACAGGAAGCATCAAACACGACTCTAACCTTTGTCGTGTCCTTATCCTCCCGGACTACCGCATGATGAGGTAAGTAAACAGCTTCTTTATTTCTTTTTTCTACGTCTGTAATCTTTCTCATATGATTAAGTTCTAAATATTCTTTAATTACTTTTGTATAATCTATTCTTAGTTGATTATCTTTCCTCAGTTTGAACTCTAACGCTTTAAATCTTCTTTCAGCTATTTTTCTTGATTCCCCATACTTGCAGTCTGGGTCAGAATCGCGGAACGGTAATCGGACTATATAGCGTCCATCATGATTCCGTTTAGTCGTTTCTGTAAAAAGCTTTTCACAACTCTTCTCTTCTTCCGTGAGTATTTTATTGATTTTAAATGGCTCGGCCTCTAACTCCCAGAACCTTTTTAACAAATCATTACTTAGGCTGGAATGCATCACGGTAATATGAGAATGAATTGGGGCGGAGTTATCCACTTCGCACGCTCCTGAAATTATCCACCCAAACGTAGTATCTTGCGCCAAGAGCGATCCATTTGGACTCCGGTTAATACCTTCTCTGATGATTTGACTGTATATATCAGCACCTAATAAAATGTCGATTTTATTAGGCCTGTAATACTCAGGGTCAGCCAAATCTCTAACAGTCAGGTTAACCCATTCTAACTTAGTTACTCTTGTAACCGGTATAAGGGACGTAACCGACTTTAGTACATAGGCACGCACCTTAATCTTAACTTGAGGATCAATTCTCGACCTTATTTTAATGTGGACAATTGATTTTGAAGTTACACTCTTATCTCCACCTACACCTAATATAGTGTGTGTGGCTTCTATTTTCTTTAATCCTAGGTACTGTACCACAGCTTCAGTCACAAAGGATCCTTGTGATCCTTGGTCTAATAAAGCCCTAACCATGCGAAAGGTCCCGTCTTTCGACTCAGCATCCACGACTGCTGTAGTTAATAAAACAGTTTTATTACTGTTCCCTGTCGAAAGGCAAGATACAAGTGGCTTATTAGACCCCTCCGCTTGCGCGGCGTTCTTATTGTTACTTGAAGCAGTTTCCTCCTTCATCGAACTAGTTGATGAGGCTTTTTCATGCGGTATTTCATCAAATACCGGCCCAGAACCACCACTAGGATGTAGTAAAGAATGGTGGCGGCGTTTGCACACCTGACACCGTACAAAGTTCTTACAATTTTTGGCCGAATGGTTGCTATTTAAACAGACAAAGCATAAGTTCTTTGCCATAGCGAAATCACGGCGACTGTCACTAGATTGCTTACAAAATGCCTTACAAGAACTAATTTTATGGTCTGCAGCACAATAAGCACAGACTCCATTTGACTTTATGATATGGAAAGATTTAGTAGCAGTTCTTTTTTCAATGCGTGGCTTAGGATCTAAATTTTCTAGACCTCTAAAACGACTTATTAAAAATTCTGAAAATTGTACAAACGTAGGCAATTCATCGGTCACATCCGATGATACTTTTAGTTCCCAAGCCTTTCTCGTATTTTGGTCTAGTTTGGCGCTAATGACATAAATTATTACAATGTCCCAAGAAGATATTTCTACTCCTAAGCCCTTCATTGATTCTAGACATTCGGAAGTAGTATTAATTAGCCCTTTTATATCCGATGCCGATTCAAATGCCAAAGTTTTTTGATGAAATAAGCGCTTTAATATGCCATTGGCTAGAAATCTCTTATTATTATACATTTTATTAAGCTTACTCCACGCGCTTTCATAGTTTTCTAAACTGACTTTTATATTACGTAACAACTGCTCAGCCTCACCAGTTAAGTGCCCTTTTAAATAATAGAATTTTTGAGCATCGTCCAGAGATTTGTTTTCATGAACCAGCCCTAAAAACAAATCTCTAAACGTTTGCCACTCCGTATATTTGCCTGAGAAGATAGGAATTTTTATCTCGGGCAGCTTAACTTTGGCGGCTCTTTTATCGTGCTGACAGCATGACTGAGTGTCCAAAGACGATTGATGGGAAGAACTATGTTGTAATAATATCTCTTTCAAATCGCTTTTAAATTGCACATATAGCTCCTCAACTTGATCGTACATATCATCCTTATAGTACTCGGAACTGCATAATTCA
The DNA here is from genome assembly GCA_930367265.1 of Catocala fraxini. NCBI lineage: Eukaryota > Metazoa > Arthropoda > Insecta > Lepidoptera > Erebidae > Catocala > Catocala fraxini. The sequence continues at coordinate 795,589 of OV884028.1, forward strand.
GCTCGCTTTATTGTGGTCATGATTTGTGCATGAGTTTTTGAAAACAAAGACCATTGTTGGTCTAAGTTCTCAATTCTCGTTTCGATATATGAAACCGTTAAACGATCTTTGGGAGACTTTTTAAAATTGCTCCTTAATTTTATCATTTTATCTCTAATGTCCTGTTGCAGGACCGTTAACGATTCCATTTTTATCGTTTACAATAATATTTCACACAATATGTAATAAATAGTTTATCTTAAGTTATGTACTTGCAACTGTTAATATTACAAACAATCAGTTGAAACAATATATTATGATGGTATCACTGTATTTCGCTAACAATAAATTATACTAAGTTCTTATTGTCAGAAAATTCACAAATTTTTACAAGTGTTTTAGACATAAAATCTAGGAAAATTTGAGCATGGATTCCCCGTCTAAACAACTTTTAACTTAAATTATTACAAGTCCTATAAAACAAACTATTTAATTTATTCTAAGTCTCAGCACCAATGTATAAAAACTTTACCAAAAAATTTTTTTAAGTGCTTTAGAACTTATAAATATCTGGGCAAAATTGGGCATGGATTCCCCGTCCCAACCATTTTTTACTTAAAATAATTACAAGTCCCGGATATCTAACACTAATTAAATTATTATAGGTAAGTACGGTGCTTTGACTTTAAGGTTAAATTTTACTTAAATTTATGTCTTCTTAGGAACAGCAAATTGTTGTTATTACGTAAAATGTACTCACAGTTTATTGTTCACCTCACTCACTTATGCACCTGTCTTCAATTTTTCCTGAACCTGCTACGCCATCTAGCGCCGATCCGCGTCGATGTGCTACTGACTTCAAATCCTCCCTCGAACGCTCCGCCTCCAGGAACTGCCTCCCAGATTTCCTCGAATACTACCCTTGTACGCCTTTTCCTCCAGGTTTGTCTCCCGGCTCCTTTGTAACCTCCCTCGTGCGCCTCTCCTCCAGGATAATCGCACCCGGTGCCACTCACGTAGCGTAACGCCACTACGTAAGGGTTGATCTGGACAGCGATCCACTGCCCAGTAGACGCGCAGGGGTGATAGCCTCTGCTACCGTTGACGCGTATCAAAAAGTAGTAATCCGGCTCGAAGGACCATGAACGAATATTCAAGGGTCCGAGGGTGAGTGGAATAATATACTCGGATCACTGTGTCTCACAAAGCATATATTAACTCAAAATACTACTTGCTAAAAAATATTATTCCACGGTATTTATACCTGGCCGTGTAACGAAACCATAGCGCGATTCAGCCCAGTGGGACAGCGCCATCTATCGCGTGCTATGGTCAACTTATAAGCTAACAACTGTATGAAAGGTTTCGTGTTACAATAAACTGTTAACAAAAACTAAATGTATTTGTAATAATCTTAAATTAAACAATATTTATAGTTATAAACTGGACAGCTTTGTATAAACTATTCTACAACTAATTAATGCCAAATTTAATTATAATAATCCTTGTAAACTAACTATCAAACATAAAGGTATAAGCAATATATTCTGAACCCTAGTCTTATAATTAAAGTTCAAGCTAAATTTTTAATGTGTCTACTCAATGCTTCAGAACCATTGAACCATACAAAAGATTCTAGCAAGAATTATCGTAATTTATTTCACAAAACATGGTTGACTGAACAAAACACCTAGACTAGAATCTGACTCTTTAATTACGTTCCTGCGAGCATTATGAGAATAATAAATAATTTAATTGGAAAGCAAGTACTTGCACTTGCAAGCTTCGTTTATTGTGCACGACAGCTTGTGAGAAGGAATGACCGCACATTTATCAGGCTGTTTCCAAGCTGGTCGTTCTAAGCAATGGGTGAGCGAGCTAGCTGGTAAACTATGAGCTAGATTTACTTTTACAGCATCAAGATATTAGGTAAAATAAACCACCTGTATTTTTATCAGTCTGTTGAAGCCCAAAACATCAATCATTTCAGCGTAAAACAAGAATCTGTCTACTTGTCTTGTAAGTTTTAGCTAAATAGATGACGAGAAAAGCTTGAACTATTTTCGCTGTTTAAATAACATTACAGTTTATAGACTCACATTACAGAATTGCCTATCCAAATATCAATACAGCATAGGGTAGCGATGCCGAATTTATCTTTAAGGATATTTACATATAATTTAGTGACACTGACAATGGCAGGCAACACTTACACTATTCCATGCGTCAAAAAGCTGTCACATATAGGATGTTGATATTTAGACACTATTACATTAATTATTAACGGCCCGATCTTGTGTGGCACATTCGAATGCTCATCTATTTAAGTGGTACGTACAAGAGCTAGCGGACATTCACCTCCTGACAATTGTATGACGCGTGTATTAATAACATCCTTCAACTTAAGTAGTGTTAGCTTGAAAGGCGCTTAAGCTATAGTTGATTAGTAAATATCATTTAGGTATTGAATGGTTAGAAGAGGTTCCGAGACTTTTTTCTCATAGACCACTTTCAAAATTTTGCAGGTTCCGGTGGACGCCCTGTTTCGACTTTTCTTTTCTTTTCTTTTTTAATTCTCGGGACTGAGCTTGCCACGGTAGGCGGGCTGCCTTTTTTTACAAGTAGCAGTCGTTGAGAATCTTAAAATATGATCTGCCTACATTGATAGGTGAAGTCAAGCCAACATTTTAGTTCTTCATTATCGAAAGCAAATAAATTTTCGTACGCTATCGCTTACGAATTGTGTACCCCATTTTTTTGTCACGCCAACGTAGACCCTCGTCGAGTCTCCTGTAAACCTCTGGGGGTCCACCTGGACCACTTTGGGAACTAATGGGTTAGATTTTGACCAATTGGTTGTACCGCCAGATTAATTCAGGCAAAAGTATATATATCTTAAAATTAACCTACTGATGTTATCGTAACTATAATAATTTAAATACGAATGTGAGTTTGTTTGTTTTGCTTTCACGCCCTAACTACTACACCGATCATCATAACATTTAGCATACTCGTTGTCAAGGGAACACAAAAAGACGTATACCTTTCATGCAGAAAAAATACTGTTACTAACATAACCTAACCTACATTTACGCAAGCGAAGACTCGGGCAAAAGCTAATTAGTCAATAATCTAAAACTTCATTAGATATAAAATCGAAGCAAACTCGCGGGTTTGAGTATTTAGGTAACAATTTCGTACTCTACTGACGTTAACGTACAGGTACGACCTGCTATTAAGCAGAACATAAGTACTTAGCCCGCGTCTAACCAAGACCACGAAATTGGTACTTTCTAAGCTGTTATGTAGCATAACCTAGTATTAAACATTTAAGTACATACACCGATATTACATTTACTTTGTTTCGCATAGCAGGTTTGTTGTTATAATAAATATGTTGCGTATATTACATAAAGGAGACCGACCACCTTGTATGGGACCCTGGCCTGGGCGTGAACAATTTTATATTGTAATAACAATATTAATTTTCAGTAGCCTAAACTAAGTAGAAAATATTATTCTATGAAGTTTAGTATCAAGTTCGTTAAATAATAAAATCAAACACATAATAGCATACAAAAAATCATGCCCACAAAATATCCACTATACGAGAGAACAAACGAAAAGCGAATGACGGAAACAGAATTGACAGATAAGTCGTGTTGCTAGAATAAGAAAATAAATTACCCAACATACTTTATAATTTTGTTATATTTTATCAAATATCATATAATTTTTACATCAATAATTATTTTCGAATTCAAAATATGAATATAAAAATAATGAAAAAAATGACAAAGTATTTTCAGATTTCGTTAATATTTATAGGGCTTTAAGCTGCTTGGATTCGTATTGCGTAACAGTAGGGAGTTCAAACATGCCTCAAGCAAAATATCCATATTTAACTCTCTGGTCAGATCAGGCTTGGAATATTGTAGTGTAGTTTGGACTCCCTACTACGATATACATAAGCGTCGTTTGGAGTCCGTTCAAAAAAGATTCCTGTGGCATCTGTCTCACCACTGCAACATGGCTAAAGAATTACCTTCACTTCACTTCACTTTAAACTAATGGCCTTGGAGGATCGTCGACAGCTTTTGGACCATCTCTTCTTTTATAAAATTTATAATAGCCATATTGACTGCCCTCATTTACTTACTCATATAAATATTAATGTGCCGTATAAACTCGCTCGGTCGTCTAGATACCAGCCTTTCTACGCCAGAACCTCCAAGACAAATCTAGGGCATTTTTCCTCTATCAACAGAATGCAAGTGCAATACAGTCGCCTGTCACGCCTACCTGATGTGGATATCGATTTATCCTACTCCTTGTCCAAGTTTAAATCAATATGTGTCGACAAGTTGATGTGGAAGTAAATTTATTAATTTTAATTTATTTAATATATTAATATAATTATTATATTTTTAATTATGAATATAAATTACAGTGTCAGCATTTTAATTTTTAATAATAATTATCAATTTGTCATTTCAATTACCTTTTTTAATATAACTTATAATTACAAACTATGCATGAATTTCGTTATGATTATTACTATTCTATTTTTATATAAAATATTTGTTTGTATGACTTTTTTTTGTAATTAATCTCACTTTGTAATTTCACAGACGAGCTTATATAAATATATATATTTTTTTTGTTAATGCATGCCGTGGCAGCCTTTAAGTAAGGCAGCACTATGTTATGTATCCGCATTCATGTTTCATTACGATGTTTAAATTAGTGTATGCTTTGTTGGTTGTCCATAAATAAATAAATAAATAAATAAATTTCTAAATTCGATTTTTTTAAACACTGCTTAATAATTTTTTTTTGATAAAATCCGTATATAGTAGTTTAATTTCAATGAATAATATTCGCGTAAACAGGAGACAATATTATACTACATTAAAATTACCAATGTGTAATTTTATGGCATATCTATAATTCGTATGCACACAATCCTCTTAAATATCTGATCCTATAATTAACTAAGTATCTGTTAGGTAATGCGATGATTTGTGTAGTCAACGACATAATCAGCTACACATAGAATAAATTTATAACAGTATTTTGTGAATGAATACCTAATGTCTAAAATCTAGTTATTGTTTATAGTAATAAATTGTGATTAACTCAACAATCTTTTAATTATTACTGCTGTAAAAGGTTAGAAATTATCATTATTCTGTACGGTAAAGCCATTTCTAATTTCACAAATGTTATCGCCTTAATCAAATATGTTGTTGACTGCACAAGTCATTAAACTAGAAGTTATTAAGTAGCGGGATTTAAAAGTTGTGGGTGACTATACCATCATTGTAGATCGCTAAAAAAAACTAAATTGGCAAAATAACTGCGTTCAAATATATAAAATCAACTCTTTAAAATACCTAAAGGTTTGTACTAAAACAATGTACCTACTTTCAACTTAAGTTGCACTTTTCATCCCTGAATACTTTAAGGTGTAGCAACGGTTAAAAACAAGTATTTGTTTTTGAGTTTGATAAATGGTTTACGGGTCGAGCCACTTATTGCACAAGAATTTGCACTTTAACGATAATTTATTCAAAGTTATAATTAATTTACTTCGGGTCTACGCTTTAGGGTATTAATCATGCAGTTACGTGCAAAAATATCTCGTATGTTATAGTACCGGGTTTATTTTAACTTAACCTTGTAACTTTACGAAGCAAAAGTTGACTTTCCGCCGGATAAATGTAAATTAGTGCATAGACAAAGGACTGCGGATTATCGTCTGCTGTGCACAATTAGATTCAGGACACGGTCTTTGGCTATAAAATACTCATCGGCAATGGTGCATACACATTGTTACGTCGCTCGAGAAAAACGACAGTTCTTGTTATGCACCGACTAATATAAACGAATGTTACATAAATATTATATTTACATTACGAGAAGAATAGACAAGAAGCTCAAGGCCACTCTTATCAAATAGGTACCAAGCTTACAACATTTTAGAACACAGTTATCGCAACATTTTACTTTCACATAAGTGTTACTTTGACGTTTATAAGTGTTACTTTGTATGTAATATGAATTACCGTATTTTTTTAAATTAATTTATCCAACTTTATATGGATTTTATCGCGTTGTTTATTTTTTTATAAAACACTATAATTGCATATTTTGAAACTTTAATCTTCTATTGGTAAACAGTTTTACTAGTAACTGTTTACTACTATTTAAGCTATTTAAATTATAAAATCAATTTAGATTTAATTTTACACTGTCCCCGGCGTTTCGGTTGCTTTTAAGCAGCCATGTTCACGGGAAGATAATAGGGTTTTATAAAAAATAAACAACGCGATAAAATCCGTATAAAGTTGTTTAAATTCAATGTATAACATTCGCGTAAACATAATACAATATTATGTTTTTTTTAATGATTTTATGTAAGTTTTCTTTGTTTATAATTTTGTAGAAGGTAATCTCTGAAGCTACGGATAATTAAAAATAAGCTACAATATTTATTAATATACGCTGTTTTAATGACATACCACGTGTTTAAGGTTGCCAGTTATAAATATTTATGAATTAACGTCAGCTCGTATTATTGTAATATTACTACAATAATAACAAAACAAAGGAAGCGTCTATGTCAATCGTTGTATTTGTCTCCCTAACTATCGAAGCGTTAACTTTGTCGACAGACAGCCTTCAAAGTGAAGTGCGTAGATGTCACGGAGAAAATATTTTACATTGTTTCAAATGTAAACAGAATATTTAAATGTAAATAGAATCAGTGCTACTCTATCAGCGCAGTTATATTTAGTTTTCCACGTTTGTTGATTTATAACAGCGATACATTTTAAAAACGGGTAATAGCTGCAAAATCTTTTATTATATGTATCGTTTTTAATTGTCTATCGGCGTATTGATGATGATGTCCAGACATAATGCTGTCAACGTTATGACTATGAAATCTCATTTTACTAAGCACTCTATAAATCCTGTAATAGGCGTTTAACAACATAGGCCTCAAATGCACTAGGCAGTCTTTATTTTATTTTTTCTTATTCTACCAGATTATGATACACACCTACTAATTGTATAATATAACAGTAAGTATTTAATTTAAATTATTTAATTCGGATCTTCAATTTTTAAATTACTTACGATGTGATGTGCAACGTTCGCGTGAACGTAAGACTATAATTATAATGTAACATTATGTTGAGATTTCATTTAATTCACGATGAGGATTCGTCGATGAAAAATCCACTAATTTCCAAAAATATCTATTACGAAGTTGATGATCGGAGAATGGGGATTTGTTAGAAAAAGCCACAAATCCCCATTAATGGAGCAAGTTAATGGGGATTTGTGAATTAACCCCAACAATTTCGCCATCCCGTTCCCTATGCAGGAAATGCCTGAAGACCGACTGGACTATGTATAATTCTGTGGTTCTTCAGGTTGTATCTCAGTCAGTTAGTAAATCCATTTCAAAGACCTGATTCTGACTACTTCTATCTTATTCTAGTTTAATCTGCCTACAATCTTTTCGAATATCGTTAGGGCTCTCGTACAACTGGGTACCTACACAAGTGACTAGTAGCTTCCCAGAGGTCCCTTGATTATATGCCTGTAAATAGGTACGGAGGACAATTCCGGTAGCGTCGGAAAAATAAAATTTCATAAACCCCGGTACAAAAACGTCGAAACATTTGTGAGTCTTTGAATTTGATAACAGAGAGGGGAGAAAAGGTAATGTAAAAAATACAACACTGTATTAATTGTACCCTGTGTTCCTACTTTGCTTCTTTGCCTTCGATAGTAGCCGCTATCTCGCTTATTTGTACCTTGTAATTAGTTAATGATACAGAAAGATAGTTCCATATTGTGTAGAAATAATAAATCCGTTTAATTTTTGTTACACTTATACAAATCGTTTGGGTCGCTAGTAATTCTATAATATTATAATTTTTATTCCTGTGAATTTCTAGCTATGTGTAGGTTTTTTCTGTTTATATATTATAAACTTTTATCATATTAATCAGTCTGTTGCGAACTACCGGACACATTTCTAGACTCTGAAACTTACATGAAAACAATAATACTTAGGTCGGGCACAAAAATAAGCGCATACACAGAACAAACGAGACATAATGAACATATTTATCATATCGTTTGTTTTATTCTAGCAATGAAATTTTGATATCTGTCGAGCGAGTGGGCGTGTGATATTTACTTACCCACATATTATGATCACTATGTTATATACGGCCTCAATGACGTAGTAGTTAGTGTCACCGACTGCCACGCCTAAGGTCACGGGTTCGATTCCTGCACAAGTCAAACATTTGTGTGCATGAACATGGATGTTTGTCTTGGTCTGGATGTTTCTATGTATAATATGTATGTATTTACGAAAACAAAGTATATATGTATGTTTATCCATTGTCTAGTACCCATAGTACAATCTCTGCTTAGTTTGGGCTAGATGGTGTTGTATGTGGTAGAATATTATTAATAATATTATTATTACGGTATATATATATATACGAGTATGTGGCGACTCCGCACAGACGAAGAAGTTCCGCCTACATCTAACAGATGGCACTAAATACGCTCAAATGACGTCACAATCCTGCATCGCGCAAGCGGAGTTTACACAGCGACTAACTATATATACAAGCACCCGACATCAACCGCGGCCCGCCAGGCACGATCAACCAGCCCGGTCGGAGGATCCTCCCTTTGTGTTGGAGGGACATCACACTCCGTTCCTCCACATATATATATTATGTGTTTTATCCTTATAAAATTCAGTGTTAAGAACAGTGTTTATTGAAGAGAAACACCGTCACAATATCTACCTTCAATAGCAAATGCATACCAAAATGGTATTTATGGTACAGATGGCGTAGAGGTTTAAGTGATCGCCTCGCTACTGCCACTAATAAAAGATGACACGAGATAAAATACTCTTTGATCCACAATAGTTGTTCCGTGTCTTAGTGTCGTCTTTTTTATTATTACTAGTGCAGGGTTAGCATTTTTAATAAATATTACAATTAAAACAAATGAATGTTCATTATTGCTTATAATTCTCTACCTCCAACTTAAAAACATTTTGTAATCTATTTGCACAATACTACCAAATGCGATCATAAACTATGTGTGAATAGATACATGTAGTCTGTCTGTTGGTAACGTTCAAGTCTTCGGTCGCCTAAAAAACTTGACATATAAGCGGCGGTAGCGTAATGGATAAGGCATTGTACTTGCGGTCGAGAGGTCGTGGGTGCGAATTCTACCCATTACACTACTGAAGTGAACCCACTCCTAAGATAATTCATTGCATTCTAGCTTATCTAAGGAGACAACGAGAATCCTAGTAATTTGTAACCCAAATTGTTAGTAATCTATTAAAAAATAAAAAAATATATTAAAATTTAGTATGAGTTTTATTATAGAAAATATATAGGCATATAACACAAGCTTATTTTTCTCAATACGTGTTTTAAAACATACAGTTTTAAAAAACGTAATACTATGGCCCATTTAATGATAGTGTAGATGCCTATTCTTAAACGCTTTCTCACACAGCCTTATTTTTTCGTTATCTACAAAAGAAAGTAGAGAGCCTTTTTCGTAGCCTACATTAGATTTTCTCGGTGGCCTACGACTATCAAGGCTTTTTATTTTCGTTTATCTCTTTCTCAGTTTAAATTTACGCGATAATTAAATATGTTATCTTAAATGTTGAATATATTTTGTTCATCATTACGATATGATGATGTGAAAGGGTGGTGGCGTAATTTTGGTACAGGATTATACTTTTCTAGTTTTAGACGGTCTCAACTTAAATGTTTTGATAAATATAAAATTCAATTATTCATTAAATGCGTTAAAATATAATAATTATAAGTAATCTGAGGGCCAATTTTTGTTATAAAATACGTTTAAAATAGATTGAAATTAAACAACTTTATACGGAAATTATAGCGTTATTTTTTTAATATAAAACACTATTCTACAAATAGACTACCGATCTGGTCTAATAAAAGTAAATGTGAACTGAAATGCGATATATGTTTCTATTTGACGTTTATTATAAGTTAAGCGAGTATGCCTTTTAATAGTAATAATAATAATATTCTACCACATACACACAACACCATCTAGCCCAAACTAAGCAGAGCTTGTACTATGGGTTCTAGACAATGGATGAACATACATATATATATTTTTTTAAGTACCTAAATATTATACATAGAAAAACCCAGACCAAGACAAACATCCATGTTCATGCACACAAATGTTTGACTTGTGCGGGAATCGAACCCGCGACCTCGGGCGTGGCAGTCGGTTACACTAACCACTACGCCATCGAGGCCGACAATAGTAATAGCACTGAGATATTTTTATTACCTGAATTGGGTCTCTGATTGTAATCAATCAATAAAATTGATCGATCAAAACGAGAACTTCATGAATATAATATTAATGACTAGATTTCACTCGTGACTTTGTTTGCGTTAATGTAGATGTGAACGATACATTTATATGCCTCGAGAACACTAATTTTTCCTGGGTGAAAAATACCCTATGACCTTTTTGTACCCCACAACGTGCATGCAAAAGGACATCATCCACATTCCATACATTTTTGGTCCAAATCTGAAAATGGCGGCCAAATAAAAATACAATATTCTGTTAGAACTTGTTCTCCTTAACATTTTTTATTGCGGCACTAAAACTGTGGTATAATTGCCTTCGGTTTTATTTGAGTTCAAAATCGCACACATTTTTAATAAAATAAATTGTCAAAACAAAGGATTTAGCTTAAATAAAAACTTGGAGATAATAAATGAATACACCAAATGTATTAGCAGAAGACGTGGTTAATTGCCATAATTATAATTATTGGCTCAAAATGGGTGATGTCCTTTCATGATAACCGGTTGATTAGTTAAGGCGTAACAAACAAACAAACTCACATTCATAATATTAGTTAGGATGTACCTATACTTTTTACAGTTACAGCAAAGTTATTTCTTCAGACGACAATACTGTTATAATATATATTTTTTTTATTGTTTGCTTATAAGCGGCAACGAAAACTTTACGTTCATATCAAAACAAGTGATGAAATACATTTTGAAATATTAGAAAAGGATGCATGCCATTCTTTGCAAAATTGGAAATTTAAATAACAAGCTTGCACACTTTCATATTTCCACTTTACTTCACCTTCTCTTTGTCATAGAATCTACATTCTTACACTAAAGGTCCTGGATAAAAAGGTTTACTCCAGTCAAATATATGTACTTTAACTGAACTAAAGTTCCAATATAAGCAGTCTGAAGTGGTTGGAAACGGGGGCCAGCGGTAGAACTAGGCTGAAGCAGTTTGGGGCCGCTCGTTCCATTATTTGCATATATATTAAAACTTATCAACAATGCAAATTCTGTCATAGACGACGTGCTGTCATGTCAAATTGTCGGACTGAAACGATTTTGACGTACTAGATTTATTTTATATAACGTGAAAGTATGTAACGTGTAAGGTATAGATATTTCACCGATATTATTATGAGGTTAAGCGAGAGCATTTAATAGTTAATCTGATCACTATGGTTCATAGAAGTTTTATTGGAAGTATTCATAAGAGTACTAAATGATGACTGCATTTAGTATGACGTATTCTTACTGTTTGGGCATAAAATAAATAGTGACGGATGTGTAATGTGTCCTTCTTGCATGTTTTGAACCGGTATCCACAAAAGCAGAGAGGAGAAGAGACGAGAGGAGATGTGTTTTGAATAAACCAATCAGATTTCGTTATTTCCACATCTGTTCTCCACTTAGCATCGGTGGAAATGGATCAAGCGGAGAGGAGAGGAGATTTCTCATTTACTATACAATTTTGTGCCGCGAGCGAGCAAGCGGCGCGTCAGAGCAAAGATGTGTGGGCGCTCGCGCGCTCCGTTCCCTGCTGCCTTCTCCCAGCGCCTCACACACCCGAAAGCGTTATTGGATTGACTGGTTTCGAGCTGTCACAGCTCACATCTCTGCTACGTATACACAGCTTACATCTCCTCTCCGCTTTGGTGGAAATAACCTGCCAGCTCCGCAGCTCTTCTTCTCTCGTCTCTTCTCCTCTCTGCTTTGGTGTATACCGGGCCATATTATCTATAATCTAGCAAGCTTTATATACCTAAGAAATCTAGTACAATGACTTTAAAATATACTGCCGCAATCTACCTGCTCTAATACAACAATAGGCATATAAGTAGAGTGCTTAAAGCAAAGATGTATATAATGTTTATATACTGTACTGGATTTTACCCTTGGCCTCACTCGCCTTAATGTAGATTTTGTCAATAAATTTCTATCCATTAGAGACAGTATTTTTTCTGGATGAAAGATACCCTACGTCTTTGTATGAATGCAAAAAATCATAATGATCGGTAGAGCAGTTAAGGCGGAAAGTGTAACAAACAAACAAATTTACTTTTACATTTATATATTAGTAATGATTTGGATTTCTTACTTAAATCCAAGTATATCAAGCAACGAAATTCCGTATCGTATATTAAGTCTGAACATTCTCAAATACTTACAGAAGGAAATAAAACGATTAACATAACAATATATGCCGTTTATCTGCAAGTTCTGGAAACGCGTAAAGCCTCCTAATATTCTACAATCGATATACTTGGCTTGTATGCTGATATTAAGTATGATATTACGAATCGAGGCTTTCGTAGAGTTCCCATCTCGAAATACGCTGTCTTTCAGAATAAAATGTATCCTGTATCGTTACATTTTCGAGTAATAGGCTTACTATAGATTTTGGAAGAGATATACTTAATAGAAATGGCTTAAGCAACGCCGACGCCGACAAACTTACTTTCGCGGTTATTACTTTATATCAATAATATAGTACAATAACTTTATTCGTAAGCTAGCAGTGTAAGTAAGAATCGGTCGCGACCGCCATTCAATTACCGATTTATATTTAGAAGTTATTTTAATGCTAATAAACATTTTAAAACAGCACACAATTTTAACATATGGTATATATGAAGGGTCATATAAACTCGAAAAAAGTTATGAAATAGTTTCCAAGTAATACAAGCCAAAGATATGTCTTTTTTAACTGAGGTCGCGGGTTCGATTCGCGCACAAGTCAAACATTTGTGTGCATAAACATGGATGTTTATCTTGGTCTGGCTGTTTTTATGCAATGGGCACGTGACTCGCCAACTCACTAGATGGACCCCTTGAATAGCCACCATAGGCATACTAGCCAGCAGCAAAAGGCAAAACCGGTGCGAGCGGCTAGGGGTGTCGAGCGGTGCGGCGCCGGTTGCACCATCACGGGTCTCGTGACAACGGAGACCCGGAGCGGGTTGCCGCGTAGTTATGCCCTTGAAAATGACACTTCCACCCACAAGCATAGAGCTCTAGCGGCCTCCCTCTGACCAGCCGACCAAGGCAAGCCAGAGTTGAGAGTCCTACGGGCGCACTTGAAAATTATTATTATTATATTGATTGACTCTACTTCTATTGCGAGGGGACTTAAATGTAACTATCAAAATTAAAATTACACCTCTTTGAAATAAAAAGTCCTCCAGACCGAATTTCTCTCACGGTGGCCAATCTCAACGGAGACTGGCTAATTGCGCTGGAGATATTTTAGAGTACAAGTGCGTGCGCGGACATAATTGCACTCTCAGTTCCCTTATTCTCATGATGTTAGGAGTTAGGAAGTTGGTGGTATTACACATAACACCGCCAACTTTAAAACTCGCGGGCTGCTATTGAGAATTTCTTGTCAGAAATACCTAATAACTCTATTCAGCCCAACCAGAGATTCGAACTTGAGAGGTCTCAAGTTCAATCTCAGCAATCGTAAACACTACCGCTGTGCTAGCGATGCCGTAAATGGAAATATGAAGAGATGGTTGTAATATTACAATGCAAATAAAGTTAGTTACTTTTATTATTTCACAAAACGATTTTTTTTTACAATTTATGGTTATTATTTATTGTCTGAATATTTAGTTGGCAAGAGTACAAAACAAAATCGTTTTTATTCGTTATTCTAAAGAGAAATGGACTAAGAGTTATGAAACTCTGGTGAAGACTGGCACTTATAAAAACTCAATAAATTGATGAAATAGTTTCCAAGTAATACAAGCCAAACAAATGTCTTTTTAACTTAGGTCTTTTTGTGGCTATCTCTCTATTTTTCTTTCTTCATACTATGTTAACTTTTTAATGTATGTACTATTCATTTCGAAACGCGGACGAAAAAGTTTTCGTCTAGTTATTACCTGTTTTGAAAACTTGAGTGAATAGGTTATGTTTAGGTAATCTTGTTCTATTGTCGATCCCACATCTATTAATTTCAGGTTAAGTCACAGTTTAGAAAAACAAACTATTTATTAGATTTTATTTATTGAGTCTTGATATAATAACTTCTTTCATTAAATTATTAAGTATCTTTACTAAACAAATGGAACTTTGTGGGTCAAATAAAAAGTTTGTTCGATTTATTTGAACTTTACCAAAAATTTGTAAGCTATTTACTTGATATGACTTTATCGTATTGTACATCGTGTGTATTAAATGTTGTCCAATGATTTGTTAACTTATATTGAAATACAAATTAAAAAGTAAATCTTATAAAAGATTTCTATTCGAGGCAATTACGTATAGAAACGCGTACTTAAATTGAAATGAAATAAAATAGGTATATAATTTTATCACTGCTTTTTATTGCTTATACAATCAAATTGAAAAAGAATTTTACTTTCGTAATATTACTTCGTTTTATATAAGCGACAGTTTGTAAGGCAAATCAAGGTAATTGAAGTCAGATGCAGTTGCATTAACATTGGGTTTCTATGAGGTAGCTGTCGAGGTGGCGAGAACTCTGTATATTTCTCACGATCTTGGAGCAGATAACAAAAGTGAACCGTGATTTTACAATGTATATTAAATATACCTGTGTAATACCTGTTAATATGTTGACGAAAGATGGTAGTATATCTCGCGGGATTCGATGCGCGTAACTTTTTGCCGAACCAAGACATTTGCTTATTATTGTAAAAAAAACTACGTTTTTCGCCACTTAGATATATAAAATCTTTAAAGATATTATGACTATTACTACTACTGTTAGTGATGCACAATGTTGTATTCCAATGAGTTTCGAGTACAGTAGTGCACAGTGCATTACCTAGTTCGCATGGTCAAGGACGCAGTGGACAAACTTATGTTTCGTACATATTGTCACACATTCGAATTCAATTAATTGCAAATCATTATTCTAAATCAGTTTTATATTACATATATCTTTAAAAACTATACTAGAGTTGATAATTTGATAAATAAGTACCGCAATAAATACCTAACAAGAAAAATTACGCGAAAGAAATAGCTAATTTTAGACTTGCAGGCTTTTATTACAATAATAGAAAAACTACTCAATTGGGCCGTTCCCGAGTCTTCACTTTTCGTGTACTAGTAACATATTATTATCTGCTTCTTTTCTGTATATAATATCATTGAAACTTAAAGTTTAAAGTAATATCAATCCTAATTAGAAGAAAAATCTTATTAAATACAAGTTAATATTCAAACGTACCAACATAAATTGAATTTAAATCTCTATATAAAATATAGGAAATCCATTAAGAAAGATCTCTGAACAAAATTGTTTCTAAGATCAAATATATTATATCGACATTGGCGACAGAGGCAAGAAACAAAAGCGGCAAGGTTAATCGGTCTAACACTTAAAAAGCTATTATGATTGGTGAAAGAACGGCACGACGGAAAAGAGACTTGCTTAAGTAAATGTAATTCAATTTAACGCTGAATTTTGTTATCAGTCTTATTTTCTTCGAACAATAACGTTGAGGTATTTTTAAATCTAAATATAATTTAGGAAAATAAATTTCTTTAGACTTCCTCTTTCCTATTATGGTAAATTGGAGCTTTAAATAACTGCTGGAAGTTTTTAAGTTCAATATATAAGTGTCATTTTATATTAGATAATTGTTCAAACTATTTGGCAACCAATGTGTTAAAGAACTCGTCGGTATTGGTGAAAGCCCACGGTAAAATCGCAACGTAAAATACTAATATGTCTATGATAGATCAGGGCAACCTTTAGTAGAAAATATTAATGTCTACGACAGTATACTTGCGATATGCGATTATGGTTAAACATTTAAATTATTCGAATCTTGCACTAAATGGAAAAATAAAAAAAAGCTTATTGATGTGACGGTTATCGTTTGACGCCGCCGAACACAACATCATCGTTTACGATCATGTATTTTCGAATATTCGATTATAAATCGACATCGACATTTATTTCTACAAATTGATCATCATTCGGTGATCATAAATTTTTGAATATTCCGTTTTCCTTGCATTTGTACATCGCTATAGCAAATCGGGATAGATCTATACCCAGTGAACACGTGGGTCATCGTACACGACGAATATTCTTACGTCTCTGGAGTATCGTTGGTTATGATTTTGCGGTATACACGGTGAGAGCAAATATAATAGAAAAGCGACTCTTGACATTTTCATGCGAGTATAAACTTGCAACGTGTGCAATCTATTCCACTCTGGATTTACTTACACTAGTGATTTGACTCACAAGTGGATAGATTCTCATTGTTTGGTGTACCTTGCAAACGGAATAGATAAAATACAAGATAATACATACAGATGCAATACAGTACCGACATCTTCCTAAGCTTAAAAGCATACCTTAAAAAAATTTTGGTTAAAATAAAATACGAAATTCTTTATTACACACATAGGTATATTTATATTCAATCTAGCACTAGCATGACTATACTGTGCTTTAGTGACCTTAAATGCAAGTGGAATTATAGAATAAAGAGAGAACTAGTAAAGGATCTGGTCTTAATCTGAGAAAAGAAACAAGGATTGACAAGTTTTACATGGATTTATTTAAATTATAACCTTACTGTTCCACAGTTCAAAGTAGAAAGAATGTCATTCTCTATATTTTAAAACCAAGATGTCGATTCACAGTGCTGCCATTTATATTTTTAACAATCGGTAGAAATTACACGTTTAGTACAATCAATTAGAAATCATTATTACTAATACTGACAATATCGATACACTAATATAGGTCAATAATAAATAGAATTAATTAATAAGTAAATGATTATACTGATAGTGATTAACCTTACACTAGAGGGTTATGCAACAAGTTAATGCAAGCGATAGTTTTTAAAAGGTTGGTTTTTGAAAAACGCTTTCTTCAGCTGCGATAGCCTCGTGGAAGACCGTTGAACGACCACGCAGAGGTCTTAAGTTCGATCCCTAGGCGCGAAGTTTGTGCGTATTACATAGTTAATTATTGTACACTTTAACAGTTAAGGAAAACATCATCATTCTTGAATGCACTAAGCTAGCGTTGTAGACGATGGCCTAACCCTTCTCACACTGGGGAGAGCCCAATGCCCAGTAGTGGGACAGTTTGATACAGAGCTGATATTATTATAGGTTGCACTGGCCGTGGTCACAAATATACCCATTTACTGTTATATTTAAGTGTGCCATAATTCTAAGCAGATGTCAGTATTATACCTATCTATACTTGAATAACGTACAATTTCGCATAACCGAACGAAACTGGGCCGGACATATCTGACGCATGTCTAACAATAAATGCTTCCATTCTGCCGTGGCAGCTTTTCGGGTGACATCTGTGACTTTTGTGATGGAACGGATTGTTCGAACCTGAAAATTTCAAAGATTTACTGTCTAAAGATTGTATCACAAAACTAAATGCATAGCAAATAATTAAAGCTATGACCATATCTAAAAAGGGCTCAACATTAAGAATTTGGATACTTGTATTAATGAAGTAGTAATTTCTACGTCGTGTCAAACCCTTGTTCCGGAAACCTTTTTCTGTAATGCCCTATTTTATGCGACGCTCCCCGCGTGGTCATTCGATAAGAATTATGGCGGCTCTAAGTGTTCATGCCGGGCATTTAACTGAAAAGAATTTTCAATTCTCAAGTAATATTTTTGAGGCTTGCAATTGAGGATAAATATTTCCACACCTGCTTTGATGAAAAATTACTCACATAAAATGTTGTTTTAAAGGTATCTTCTGCTCGAAATTTACAAACATGAATTAATTTCATGTTTGTAAATTTGAAATGAATAATTTTCCAACAATTATTTGTGGATTGCTCAAGTAATTGTTCCGTGTGGGATTGAAACCCACAACACTCAGCGCGGTAACAGCGGCGAGTTGACTACTCAGTTATATCTGTGCTTACCATTAGGCAGGCCGTATGCTGGCTTGTCATCTTAGCTATAGAAAGCAATAGGGTGTTAGCTGACTGCCCTATTAAGAATTTATTTACAAAATAAAATTACTTTCACCTAACGTATGAATAAAATTAAACGGTCGACCTGTATGCCGCCACTAACGTTTACACTTCTAAATCGGCTATCTCAGTATGTACTTCATAGCTGTGAGAATAAACATAATATATTCAGTAATGACAAGTACTTAATACCTACGCCATTTAAACTTCATACCGTTATTAATTAGTTAACTATCAAAGCATGTCTTATTACTCAGCCTAAGATAGCTACTTAGCTCAATTATAATTTTAAAGCCGTGCATTAATGCGATGTGTATGCAAACACTAAGTAATTACTTAGAGTTTGTATATACACCATACGGTACATCTAACACAAGGTTTTGCCCGCGACTTCGCTTGCTTAAATGTAGGTTAGATTAGAAACAATACTATTTCCTGAATGAAAGCTCATTTTCCGTTCCCCTGACAACGTACATACGAAATTTCATAATGATCTGTCGAGAAGTTCAAATCAAATAAAATCGTTTATTTGTGATACATGGGTTACATCCGTATGTACGTATACTTAATAATGTTCATTCCATATTTTTTTTCTTATATAACATACTAAATGGACATCTGAACTGTCCTGAATTGGTCTCGCAGGTTACATTTAATGCTCTAATACGTCGCACCCGTCAAACACCATTGTTACATGTTCCCCGACATTCAACCAATCGCGCTGGTAACTGTGTGCTCACCCGCTTTGCTCGCACCTATTATACTATATTTCAAGAGGTGGATCTCGTCTGCTGTTCTAAGAAATCTTTCAAATCACAAATAATAAAGGTATTGAAAGATAGGCAACTACGCCCAACTTAACATCATATTTTGCTCTTCTTATATGTACATATAACCCATGTGTTTATTTCTATATTTATAAATTCACTAAATTTGTATTATATTACATGTTTACTTAGGAGGTTGTAAGTAGTGACCTATTTATACGCTGAATTTGTATAAATTAAGTTATTTAGGAAAACCTGTTATTGGCTATATAAAATTGCACTATACTCAATTTGTTATACAAACTGTATCGCTGTTGGTTTTCTTAATAAAAAATAAATAAATAAATAAATTCCATGATCAGCTACTTGGGCATACAGATTATTAAATAATATAAAGAAAATATGATTATAAAATTCTGATGATTTGATATGAATGCTTTTGAAGATTAAATATAAATAATATTATTACTATTAGTCATTACAGACAGAAGACAATCAACAACAATAAATTATACTCAAGCGGACATGAAACATTTTAATAATTTTAGTCGATAAAAATTATCTACAGATAAATAACAAGTTTCTATGAAAGATTGAAACAATATATTTTTCAAAACACGAGTATTTTTTTTAGTTAAGGCGTGAATGCTTATCTTACAAATAAACAAACTCACATTAGCATTTTTAATATTAGTTAGGATTTCAGAATATAGTGCCATATAAATATATTTGTTAGTGGTAATATGTAGTTTAAAGTAAACTTTATAATTCAACATATACATACTAATATATTCAGACTATTTAATCATGAAATAGCCATTTTGTATTCGGTAACATTGAGTTTTGAGAAAACAATTAAATTTTTTTACTTATTTCTATGGCATGTAACATGTCAGTTTTATGACATAGATATTTAAAACAAATTATGGAACTTGACGGTAGACGATATCCATTATTGTAAACAGGTTATGCAGGGATGAGTATCATTTTCATTAATTAATTATAATTATAATAATTATTCTTTCCAAAAAATCAATAGTTACAAATATTGTGTAAAGGTATATTAGAATTACAAGTACAAATGATTAAACTAGTAGAAAGGTCACCCATCCCTGTACTAGTTAAGAACTGTATCACAGGTAACGGAGCCTTCTAATACAATAAATTCAGTAAACTAACGCAAGGAAGAACTGATCTTAAGATATATTCAAGTATACTGCTATATATATGTGTGTATATATTAACATAGGTAAAAACTTAAATACTAAATTAAATTAAACACATCGTCGAAATAACAAAGTTCGTAAATAAAGTACAGGTAAGAATGTAGGTTATTATCTAATTCATTATTAAAAACATATGTTCATATTGTTCGTGTCGTAATAATATTTGTAGGTGTGCAGTTTTGTGTGTTAGCGACATAAAACCGCGCATCAGCAAATCGCAACACTGGGTCATTGTCTATTACGTAACACTCGTATTGAATTTATAAGTAATGATTTAATATAGAACTCGGATCATTCACTAAGTGGAGCAGAAACAATAATATGATAAACATATTCTTAGGGGTATCTTTAGGCGCCTCCATAATCGATCGAGTTTATGTACCTTTTCTTGGCCATGAGTCTCGCAGGGCAATCCGCAACGCCTGTAATGTGATTACTAGGCTTCTTAAAATGCAAGCATGTTGCGTATTTAGGTCACTCTCACTTCGCGCAGGTTTTTATAGAATGGCCTTGATCACCACAATGGCCGCAAATATAACTGCTCTCGCGATATGTCTTTGCCGCGTGCCCATACTGCTGCCATTTGTAGCAGCGTGTTACAAGAGTAAAATCCCTCACAGGATAGGATGACCAAATTATAAAAACTCTGTTATTAACAATGAGAGTGTTTCGTATTGCTCCAGAAACTTCAAGGACCTAATTACAGGTCCCAGAGTTCTTTTTGTCTGATATATGGCTTAATTTAATAGACCTAAGGCGTTCCTTACGCCAACTTCACCAATTCACGCCTTCACCTTGTGTCCTGAAGTTTGCCGTCAATATTTTGATTGTAGAGGCAAGTGTAAACTTTAGTATTCTGCATGGACGAATGAACTTCTATAACTACCACTATAGGCTTACGTTTAAAGGGCACGTCGATTGTAAGACCCATGTTCATGCTGCTGTTTAAGCCTCTCCATGTCATCCTTAGTATCAGTACTAATAATTATGCTGCCGTCTCTTGTCTTTAGTAGTCCCCGGACGTGCAGATTCATTTGTTCAGGACGGACCATTTTCTGGACAATACATTTTGTCTCCTCGCTCGACTTTGATTGATTGCTGGGATAGATCGCCACTGAAGTAACATTTGAAGGCTGTATAAAACTATTGGTACCAGTCTTCACTATGTCTGCGAAAGAAGGGCCTGTGATCGGTTTTCTCGATTCTTCTACAATCTGTTAATTATTATTTTACTAAATAATTGGTCAACGCGTCTGTTCTCATGAGTACTTGATTCATTGAAATAGTTAAAAGTAAAAGGATTAGCTCCTTATACTTGGGGCACAAACATGTCCAATATAAAAGTGTAGACCTATAATTAGCATCTGCAGAACACCATACCATGCAACTAGAATCGTCTAATAATAATTTGAGAGTCATCTATAAGACTTTGAAATTCATAGTTGCTCAATAATTCACGCTATCATCAAAAACAGAAGATACTGTCCTTAAATCAAACCTGTCTTTCGTTCATGCAATTTTGCATTCAGAAAGGATTTCACGTACTATTGTGTGAATATTTTTCAGTTTAATCTACGAGAACATTCTTCAACAAGAAACTTGTCATAAACTACAATGTAGATTAAGCCGATGGTATTGTGGTACATTGCGCTCTAACTCTGCAGTTATGTCAGCTTCAGTACTAGTTCCAAAGAGCTTTTGAAATAAATGTGGTTTCTAACAAACACTATTTGTAATATATTTAATGAGACTAGAGTTAGGACATTAACCTTCAGATGGAGAAGTTTGTTTACAAGTTTCAGGACAGATGGTTCTAATACATTTCTCTGTATCTTTGTACAAGTTTCTAGCTACAGTTTATTTGCCAATTTAAGTTGTTTAGTTTTATGTAAATGGGTGAGGTCGTCTTGTGCCTTTGTAAATGTTTTATACCAATCGGCGTGGCGTAACAGAGTTAAAAGTTGTTTTCTTTGTTTAAGTTCATAAACTCATGGAAACTATAACGTAATAATTAATATTAACATTGCGTTTCCGTATGTTTCAATTATTTTGATAGAAGAATTAGTTCTTACTTATATATATTTTTACATATTTACCTAGTACTACATGTACATATGGGAGTCTAACTATTTTATATACATCATTTCTCTTTTTGTCAAGTAATTCTGAATCTGTGTCCGGTGAACAGCAATAGATTTGACATTTATAACGTGGGACTAAAAAGCATAAATCTTTCTCCATAAGTGAGCTACTTTTTTCAGAAGTAACATAAGCTATGTAACTCCTCTACAAGGCACGGGAGCGAAACAGTTATCATAAACGTGAATAAAACCGCGAAGGGACAGCTAGTTTATATACCTATATTATAAAAAAGAATCATCAAAATCGGTTCACCTAGAAAATAGTTCTGAGGTAACAGACATAAAAAAGAACATACAGACGAATTGAGAAC
The DNA here is from genome assembly GCA_930367265.1 of Catocala fraxini. Classification (NCBI taxonomy): domain Eukaryota; kingdom Metazoa; phylum Arthropoda; class Insecta; order Lepidoptera; family Erebidae; genus Catocala; species Catocala fraxini. The sequence goes on from OV884028.1 coordinate 818,398, forward strand.
CTCCTCCTTTTTTGAAGTCGGTTAAAAACGTGGTCACGGTTCTAAACTATATAAATATTTATTAGATAGTGTTGCCGGTGCCGGTATTCGGTCAACTCAATGTCACATTTATCACCTTTTTAATTAATTCTGGAACACCAAAAACATCCATTAATGAAAATCTGTCAACGCTTGGCATATTTTAATAAATCGCCATTGCTTTAAAAACAATGGACGCATTTTTGAAACGCTTCTCTTTATAAGCCAGTATTTTTATTAGCTATTAAACTTTTTTGAATAGCTTACTTTTTTAATCGGTATTTGTAATAAAAAATAAAACTAATGGGTTCACTTTTTTATCAAGTAGTTTATCAAAGCCTAGTTTATTTTTACTTGGGAATACGAATATATCTTTGTTTATCAAAAAATAAATTGTGTTCGTAAGAATAATGGCAACCTGTTGCTAATAATGTCTGCTTCAAATTTATGAAGGAGGCTGGACTTGGGTATTGTTTAATTTAGCTGTAAAATAGTATATTGGAACTATTTTTATCAAGAAACTATTTATTTAGGTGAGATAGCATAAAATAAATGTGTTGTCGTAAACTAGGCCACGTACTCCGACATCGAATGGATAGCAGAGCAGAAATGAATGTGCCTGCTAAGTATGTATGTACATACATATATGTATGTCTCGGCAGCTCGGGTTCGAGTCAAATTGTTTTATGAAAATTGTAACGAAAAGTACATACTATCAAAAAAAAACAAGATGGCAACAATGTCGAACGGCAATAGACTTGCCTCAGTGGTAACTAGAGCCATAGGTAGTTAGCTTAGTGTGACAGACACATGTATTCTGCTTACCACTTCGAGGATAAATACGGTCGTGAGTCTACAAACAGGTTTTGGTCAAGAAAGTTAAACTCGATCAGACACCATCTGATATTTTGTTATTTTGCTTTCTATGCGTTGTTGCATATTATTCCATAATACCGGTAAAATGCCGCAATTCGCCTACTGCCGTACTGTCTGTCGTCTGTGCGACGGCTAAACTGTGTCCTAGTTTGGTACCAGTCACCAGTGTCATTAATCTTGTTTACTAACACTAGGTTAAAGTTGCGTTACAATGTGTCAGTCATTTAATCGGTCCGAATATAGGCAGATCCTCTATTCGAGCCAAAGCAGTCATAGGCCTGTGACTGCTTTGACTGCTTTCCTAACAAATCTAATTTATTTTTTAATAGAGCTGCACTTTTTTTGTGTTAGTGCACGCGACTGCGCATCGGGTCAATTGTGTTCAAATCCCGAGTATGGTAAACCTCTGTTCAATAGACGAATGAGTGTCCTAAAGCCATACATGATGAAATGTAGATATAATAAACCTTTGCTTACGCTTTCAGGATATGTAGCTGAACTATAGAGGGTTTTGTAAGCCAGGGTGGCAAACTTAGCCGACTCCTCACCTAATTGTGAGTGGTTACCGTAGCTTATGATTACTTAACATGTCAGAGATATACTTGAGCCACACTTGCACCTTGCCAATCCTAGAAAAAGGAATGGAATAAAAAATGGAATGATAGGAAAGGAGTGGGAGAAGTGGGGACAGGAGCCGCTGGAAATCTTACTTATTGGGTCAAATACAGTGGCAGTGCTTCTTCTCTTCCGAGCGAGGAGAGATGAAGCTGGCTCAATCACATCATAACCAAATACATAAAGGCTTTTTTACTTGTGATTCAGCAAGATATACATACATATATGACAGAATTTTAGCAAGTAGAATCCGTAGTCTCAGTTTATCCTTCTGGGAAATAGTCGTGATTACGTAAATACATAGGTACCTAGTTGACGACCAATTTAATCAAGAATGTTAATTATAGCAATTGATTTAATACCCTATCTTCACTTTAAGCGTTTACATTTGTGTAAGGCTTAGGGTTTTGCCGACAATTATCTCATTTACATCACATTTACCTTTACGCTCTACATAACATGCTTTTCTTCGTCCACATGTAAGCTTCTTATGTATGTACCTCAAGATTTTGTCATCTAGAATGACCTTATGAAATCTTATTCTTGACTAGCCAATCATTGGGTTTGTATGAACTAATAATAATAATTATTATTATAACGTTCTCCTGAGCAAATTTTGGTCACGGCAGCCAATTTTAACGGATACTAGCCATCTGCGTAGGAGATTTTATATTGCAGAAGTATGTGCACAAACACAAGTGTGCACTTTCTGTCCCCTAACTTTCATGATCCGATGGGACGGTAATTCTACACGACCGAAAAGGGGTCAGGCGCAGGCCCAACTGCTTTACGTGCTTTCCGAGACACAGGGGTATCTAACACCGCCAACTTCCTGACTCAGCGCTGCTATTGAGATTTTCTAAACATTAAAATCCAATAGCCTTTTGTTGGCCCGACCTGTGATTTAACCCGAGATCTCAACCGCTGCGCCACGGAGGATTCCACTAGATTGTTTGTAGCACGCGTTGGAGTTCTCTAACTCACTTAGTTGCCAGTCAAAAGTGTCATTGCCGACATGCATTGACTGTAATAAAACTTTTGAGTGCAAATTTGTAATACTGAAACATTTTCAACATTACAAACTCTCGCTAAAACGTTAGCGTAACAGTTGTTGTTTTAATATATGTGCAGTTCCACATCAAATCTCGCATACAACGTATAAGAATAGGACATAGTGTACCTTTCATGGAAAACAAAAATGCTGTTACCGAAGGATACAAATATTGTCAAAATGTACATTAGCGATATACCTGAGAACAAAATATAGTTAAAAATAAATCCTTTCATATGCCTAAATATCATGTCATCGAGAATCACCTTATGTAATCGTATTTTTGGCTAGGTATACAATAGTGGCCCAAACAATTAACCGAGCAGCTATTTCTCCTTTTACAATGATTACTTAGATCTATTACAAGTTTTACACACGTCATTGTTTAACGGTACATCTACAGTGCCTAATTATCAACTGCATATGTTATGTAAGTGATCGCCTCGTTAGCATTTTATCCCTACAAGCAACAAAAATGTCAAAGTCAAGGTCAAAATCATTTATTCATTTAGGTCACAAAGTCATCACTTTAAATTCTGTTTTTATTATTATTCTCTTTATTACTTTTTTTTCTAATAATTACATTTTTAAATATAAATATAAAATCTATACATATTTAAAAATATAAAAACTGAAATGACCCACCGACATCGGGAACAGGGTCCAAGCTGCCGGTGGTTAGGGCCCCAGAGAGAGGAATCTCCTCACAATACGCGCCGTGTCGAGTAGTACTGCCTTTTGCATCAAGGACTTGATCCAGCCATCTAATGCGAGCCTCTGCAGGTGGTGGTCGAGGCTCTTAGGTATTAAACCATTGACTGTAATGACTATCGGCACAATGATCGCCGAGTCCACACGCCACATGTCGACAATCTCGTGAGCTAGGTCTAAGTATTTCAACTCTTTTTCTTTTTCAGCTTTCACAAGATTTTCGTCATGCGGAATGATAACATCGATGATCATTGCTCGGCGCTCCAATCGGTCTATCAGCACAATATCTGGCTTGTTCGCCACAATTGTCCTATCAGTGATGATAGACCGATCCCAGTACAAAGTAGCACGACCATTTTCGAGAACTGGATCGGGCACATACCTGTAATACGGCACTTCAGATTCCACAAGGACATACTTTAAGGCAAGTTGCTGATGGACAATCCTGGCTACTTGGTTGTGTCTATGCAAATACTCTCCATTGGCAAGACGAGAACAACCGGAGATAATATGTCTGAGAGATTCTCCGGGCTGGTGACATGCCCGACATATGTCAACCGTCCCATCCTTCAGGATATATCTCCGGTAGTTGTTCGTCATAACAACTTCGTCCATTATTGCACATACAAAACCTTCGGTCTCAGCGAAGAGATCGCCGAAACGTAGCCAGGACACCGATGACTGAAAATCTATGTCGGGCCCATTCAGGGCCCGAAAAAAGCGTCCATGCAGCTCTTTTCCTTTCCATACATCCCTGCGCTCGTCAGTTCCAAGCATAACAGGTTTGCGCCAGTTCTCCTTAGCCAGAGCAAGCGGGGTAAAGCCCGTAACCACTGCGACTACATCGCGATGCACGCCCACATCGGTTCGGAGAAAATATTCTCTGAGATTGCACACTTCACGGTTGTGGACGGTCTTGGCATTTAAAAAACCGCGACCCCCACACTTCCGTGGGATGTACAATCTCATTACCGAGGAGCGCGGGTGGTGCATTCGGTATGCAGTCAACAGTGTACGGACCTTTCTATCCAGGGCATCTAATTCCGTTTGCGTCCATCTGAGTATGCCAAAGGAGTACATAAGGATCGGCATGGCCCAACCGTTACAGGCGCGCACCCTGTTGCCGCCTGACAAAAGACTTTTCAGTATTTTTTTCAAGCGGCCAAAGAAGCGCTCCCGCAACGTTATTATTATTATTATTATTGTATACTATTTATAGAGGCTTTATAACGTGCAACAAATCTATGTAATGGGACCATAGTGAATCAACTCTAAAATGGGGCCCTGGTGACCTGTAACACAGGTATCTTGATACCTATCGCAGGCACCAGCCTCTTACAAAATTCAATGTGTACCTTGTTACCAGTTCCATGTACCTACCTCCTATGTGTAATTTTGTAATTTTTTGGAGAGAAAATAAATGAATTATTATTATTATTATTAAAGTAACACTTATGAACGTCAAAATATATAATTAGGTTAGTAAGTTTACTAAGGTACTGGAGCTAAATTTAAGTTAGTTGCTAGGTTCAGGCAAAGGGTTGAGCCTTTAACAAGGCACCTGAAACTCACGGCCACGACATATGTAATCTACAAATATGTATTCTAATGTTCTTTGTATTCGTTGTTTCACGTATGTCCACATACGTCCTTCACATTGCACATTTCACATACAGCAGGGAACTTTTTTCCTAGTGGGAAACCGTAGGACTGCCACGCAGAGGTCTCGAGTTCGATCCCAAGGCGCGCATTTCTGACTTTTCGAAGTTATGTGCGTATTAAATAGTTAATTAATATAATAATATTCTACCACGTACACACAACACCATCTAGCCCAAACTAAGCAGAGCTTGTACTATGGGTTCTAGACAATGGATAAACATACATATTATTATATGCTTTTTTTTTTGTAATACATACATATTATACATAGAAACACCCAGACCAAGACAGACATCCATGTTCATGCACACAAATGTTTGACTTGTGCGGGAATCGAACCCGCTACCTCAGGCGTGGCAGTCGGTTACACCAACCACTACGCCATCGAGGCCGTTAAAGCTTCGCTTTAAAGGGAAGGAAAACATTGTGAAGAAACCTGCATGTCCGAGAGTTCTCCATAATGTTCTCGAAAATATGTGAAGGCTGCCAACCCGCACTGGGCCAGCGTCATGGAATATGGCCTTACCTTCCTCACACTGAAAAGAGGCCCATGCCCAGCAGTGGGACAGTTTAACAGGGCTGCTATTATTATATACAGGGTCTCCGGTAATTAATGGATAACCTTGAAATGTCTTATAGTAGAACTGATGGCCGTTCAAAAAAAATATAATAAATAATCTATCCTAACTAGTACCTGAAATATGATTTTTTATTTAATTACCATATTTAACCATAAATGAATGAATTCCACCGGATTTTTGTTGTTTTCTTATTAAAAACGAATTATGCTAATAGATAGCAGTCAACAGTATGACTAGCTATTGCGCTGTTTATTTATTCTTCCATTTTCCTGATATTAGTGATCTGTATATTAACTTTCTTCACGACATAGGAATGTTAACGTGTGACATATACGTACAATAACCCTAAACCCACTGGCATCGTTCATCTACATTTATCCATCGCATCTGCAACATTTCAATGAGATAGATTTGCATCAACAAAGCTGCTGAAATCCGTTTGTGTTGCATTTAAGTGCTCTAAGCGAACGATAAACAATCCGTGTCTCTGTAATTGTACAATTGACGCGTTGTTATTGCTGTTTGCGTTTGTGATTTCTGAATTGCATAATGATGTTTTGGTAATGCATTATCTGATTTTGTGTATTGTAAAACTGGCATTCCAATCCGAAATTAGAGCACCATTGTGGCTTTTGTGGCTTTTAAATGATCCGTTTGCTACTGTTAGATAATGCAATTACTTTTTGTAGTAGCTCTTCCTAACTAATATTATAAATGCAAAAGAGAGTTAGTTTGTTTGTTACGCTTTCACGCCTTAATTTCTCAACCGATCATCATGATATTTTGCATACACGTTATCAGGGTTTATACAGGGATTACAGTAAAGGACATAGGATACCTTTCATCCAGAAAAAAAGACTGTTCTTGACAGTAAGTAATTTTTTAACTTATTCTAGATTAACGCAAGTAAAGCCGCGTGAAATATCTAGTTATAAATATAATAGATTGCGCCAGTTACGAGGCTAAAGTTCTCGCTTTTTTGTGGTCTATTGTGACGTCTCGAATTAAATTCCCGTATGACGCAGTGTTACTGAGTTTTACTGTTAGATTTTTTTTAGTATCAATACTATTGTACTGGGGAGACAATTCCTGTACATTCTAAATGCTTCAATTCAATCTTATCTTGGGTGAAATTTAAGTGATACTATTCTAGTAATGTCGTAGGCCGTTCAAATAGCTTTTACTGGCCGGCTCTGTTCAAAATGTAATTCGAATTTGGAACATGCGCAGTATCTCTCTGTATTGCTAAAACCGAATTCATGTCTGAGACTAAATAAGTGTCATTTAGCTTATTCGAAACAATTGTTTGTGGACATAAACATCAGATGAAAACGTATAAAGTGTGTTACATGCAATTACAACGTAAACTCAAATCTTAAACTATTACCATTCTCAATTCAAACGAGTGATGAATTTACAGTTTTTATAATATACATAAATCATGTGTTTAAACAGTAAGTAATTCTCGAAAGCGTAGACTGACATACAAGGTGTACGAAGGTATGTATTACACACGCACATTCTGCTAGTTATGTTTTCAGGTCTCATGTTATAAAAGGCAAGCCTATCATCGTCTACCAGGGGAGCGATTCCCGTTTCTTTCGAGATAAACCCATAATCGAGTTTGCGGTTCGATTCCTTTTACTACTGTAATTTTTTTAAACTCAATCTCATTTTCTCTTATCGAAAGTAATAGAATAAATTTTCCCATAAATTTGAATAGTCGCCTTTACATACAAGAACGAAATGCGATGCATTTCATTCCATAAAGTAAACTCGTTCAACGCATTCTAAAGTCGACTTGCTCGACTTATAATCACCAACCATTCACCATTATCATTAGCATAGCATACAATAAAAATTGTTAGTGAATGCGCTGAACAGGCATAATATAATATGCACATATAATTATGTATCATGTATTACCTACAAACTATATAACTGTATAACTTATATATGGATTATTTTGTTATTTTGTTACGACGGACTCGGTGTCATAGAAGTGATTATATATATCTTATGTACGAATAAAATGTCTTTAACCTCTTGTATGCCCGAATACCAGACATAATAGAAAAAGCATTGTGTCTCGCGTAGATCCACGTTCCGGCATACCACAGGTTAAACCTAAATACAAAATAACCGTTGTCCATATCTTTGAAAAGGTAAGCAGTGGTGAATTTCACCAACATTTTACCAAGTATAATTTTAACTCGTACATAATACATTCTATTGTGGTCAACCGAGCATTGTTCCAGAATCTGTGCTACCGAAAATTCCTTTACATTAAACTCAATAACACTACCCGACCTGGACATCGAACCCGAGACCTCACGTACAGCATTCGTTTTCACTACCGCTACCAAGCCAGCTAAATCAATGTGCTCGAATAAATAGATTATATAGAATACACTACAGCTTTGTCCCGTTATCCGTCTTCTTAAGCATAACAACGCATTGTCCCAAAAATTAAATTAAAACAATAATTTAACTGACAGCTTTTAATTAACTCTTTGGTAACAAAAACATGAGAAAATTCCACACTGGTATTCATGCGTGAGTCGTCAAAGGGCGTAATATCGCGGATAAAGTTTATGCGGGGCAGACATAAACAAGGTTTATATTAGATTCGATCATGCGTACTCTGATGTGAATGCTGATGAAGCATGCAAAGGTTTTGAGGCTGATTTAATAGCTGTGATTTTATATCTAATTCTAGTGTGGAATCCGGCACATAAAATCTGATGTATAAATATATAAGTATGTCGCAGTAGAAGACTTAAGAACTTCTAACATTTGTCACTAGATGACGGTCGTGAGCTCATTCATTATTATCGTTCGTTTCACTCATCTGTCAGTTGTCACTGTCAAGTAATGTCAGAACTGTCACTTATGTATGGGGCGCTCAAAAAGTGATCATTCAAACTTTAGAAGCGAACCGTGCACGTTGCTGAATAAGCTCGCGTCCTCCATTCGTTTCCATCGCGAGTAATTGCGATTATTGTGATTTGAAAAGTTGATAAAATAATTAAAGAAGATTACTACCATCCATTTTCGGTATTATTTTCTGAATCCTTGAAAATGTTCGAAGATAACATTACAAATCCTTTGCCGTTAGGTATGTCATAAGTAATCAATATAATCAATGATAGTCTTGTGGGAGACCGTTGGAAAAAGGAAATGTCTTAATTTGATCTCAAGGCACGCATCTCTGACTTTTCGAAGTTTTAAGTGAAGTAAAAAGAGAAACATTGCCCGTCTATGAGTTCTACAGTCTGTCAACTGCCAACTGCGTTGGCTGACTTCACATATCTCCATATATAGTGGACTATGACCTAGTTTTTCCCACACTGAGAAGAGACCCGTGCCCAGCAGTCGGACAGTTTAATAAATGGCTGATATTATGTAATAAATGTCATACAAAATCAAGCTTAACATATTGCTTAATCTGAGGGCTAATAATAATTATTCTCGTCACACAAAAAAGAGTTCCGATCTAGTCGTTGTGTCATAAACATCACAATGGTTCTACTCTAAATTAAAATAAATGTGAACTTAAGTTTCAATTCAGTTGGCCAATTTCCGTAATATAAACTGTTCAGAATACAGTTCTGAAAATGATATTCTCATAAACTAAAATAATATTAAAATGTGAACATAAATAATATTTCAGTTCACATTTTTCGTTTATTATACAAGATTTCTATTTTGAACACATTTTTATTAAAAGAATTGTCACTCAAATGTCCTGTTCAATCTTTAGTCACATCTAGCTAGACAGCAACATCATAGTTAATATACATAGGTATATAGTTTGGTTAACTTCAAACGAGCAAGTGAAACATTAAAAAAAGATTCGTTTAAAGCGCTGATTGACCGGCAGACGTAATGGTTTCACTCAGACAAACTGCCGTCTCAAAACAGAGAAATGATTGCAGTTGGTTCAAACATTTTATAACTCCTGAAAGATAAATTAAAACTTTCCCATAAAAGTTTGCAAAATAATAACGTCAATTTGTAGAGAAATTACTGAATTTGAGTGTAAATATTAGCAATACGTGTAATAAGGCTTAGCAAATTTTATAATTTCGCATTAACACGTTCAAGCTTGCACAACCCTTAAACTGTTTTATCAGGCATATGGCAATTGAATTGTTTCAATTAATTTTGTTGAATAATATATAAAATAAAATGTTATGTAAATGTTTATTATTGAGCACCTGTCACCCGCGGCTTCATCCACGTTATTGATTACTGCTTCGTTTCCGTGGCTTGTAGAGTGATGTTATTGGTATTGTTTTGTTCATAAAGTAACATTTAATTGGTGTAAGAATTATTAAAATCGATCCAGTAGTTTTTGAGGTTATTCATCTCGAACAAAAAAATATAATACATATCTTTACTATGTATGTATACGTATAGTTCGTAAAATTACACCATATTCGGTGCCCTCGACGTTAAGACTGCGCCGAGCGTAAGACACAGCTCGTGCGGCGCATATTCAAATCGGCGCGCGGCCGCCATAGTAAAATTGTATGGAGGATTTGAAGTGCTTTTTTGATAAATATGTATATTTATTGTCAACCAATAACTTAAATATTTGGGTCGGATAAATTGTAATACCTATAACTATTTATGTTGCGTTTAAGCTGTAAAATAGGATAAATTTCTACTGTTATAATCTAAAAATCACGTAACACTTGCTTAGGTTTTTGCAAATTTACGTGATTTCGTAGGCGGAAATATTAATTATTTTAAGCTTTTTACACAGAGTAATTGTAAACACATTCATTGTTATGTTAAAGTGTTGATTTTATTCACTTAACTGTGACCGCCTGTTTTCGAACATTTCGCTGGGCGCAGTTTTAAGGCAGAATTTTAATAGTTCTGTTAGTAAGCACTACGATAAACAGTCGCTCGTATAGGTACAGTACCTATACGAGCGACAACACGCCGGGCAATAAACGGGCCATCTCTCACTTCGTTATTGTTTCAATTCGTATGCAAACTTCACGACATACTACAACCGTATATCGTTTTTAATTTCGCCTTACCCTAGAATTCGCTATGTGCCACACGCATTAAAAACCCCCGTGATGAACTAAATGCGTGGTAACGTGGCTTGGCGAAAACTTTATCATCTCAGTAACAACCTTTATAACTTCATACTGCGGACATTAATTTACTGACTTAACAGTAAGGGAAACAATTTAGATTGCTATAGATAATGGTTTCGAATCCCACCCATAGCATTACCGACTTGAGCCTATTCTTCATTCTTGCAGCTATGCTAATGCTTAGCTGGAGGAGTTTACAAGACTACTAATAAATTACAACCGAAGTTGCAGGTAAACTTTAAATAACTTAGATAATTTTAAATAGAATTAAGTTTTTAATATCTTTTATTTTGCTGAGTCAGCTTGTGACCACAGCCGGTAACCTGGTAAAAACTTCAAGCCTTTCTTTTTTCATGTTTTAGGAAGACATCTTCCGCACTAGGAATAATTCCTTTATCGTGATAGTTAAATATGTGGTAACTTCATGACGGTAGTTGCTATATATATACCTCTATACAGCATACAAAATATCAAAAGCTTTTTGTCTTGCCCTCACTCTAACTCACAATGTGCAATTGTAATCGATTAAACATTGAAATTAAATTAATAATAACAGTTCGAATATTCAAGTACTTCGAATATTAAATTTAATATTGATCGTTATGTTTAGTCATACTTATACAGTAACATATCAACTCGATTTTTGGTGCAAGGATCTTTCCATATTCTTACCGTAATAATCCCGTATCGTTAACTGTAACCTTGTTTTATTAGTACAACAATAATTAAATTTAATATTAAATATTGTCATGCAAGTATGTAGGTAAATCTAAACACTTTTGTGATCTTCACTAATAATTAACCAGTTGTTTGTCAATTACAGTTGAGCGAAGTTTAAGTTACGGTCATGAACGGTAGTATATAGGTAGTATGCAAATGGTAATTTGCAGAGGTAAAAACTGTGAGTGTAGTTAATTATATTTTATCTGTAAGATTCACAAAGCTTTTATCAATACTTATATTTTGCTTCTCTTACCTGATTTTTATCCCTGAAGCCTGTACTTTGAAGATAAAAATCAGGTAGGATGGATTATTTCTGTATATTTCCATAAGCCATAAACTATGAAACATACAAAACAAAATTCTATGTAATAATGTGTCAAGTCCTATCATATGATTCCTTATTTTAAATAAGGCCCAAGCATTAAACACGTACTAATTTTAATAAATTACTACTATCAGATAATAATAATGCTAATTGACCTTATAGAGAAAAAGAGAGAAAAGGACATTGCCCAATGCAGTTTCTTGAGAAAAGAAAAGAGAAAGAAGAGTATGGTCCTGATAAATTATGTATAAATCATAACGCATTTTTATACTTTCTACGAGTAAAATTGATCAAAATCATATGTAGGATACTTATTTTGTACATAATTAGTTATTTATTAGACTTTTTATTCAACTTTAAAATGTTGTTACAGTGTTACCAACGTACAACTTTTACCCAGTCCATCTTGATGAATCAAAGATAAGGTCAGGTACTTATACAACCGTTAAATAATTCTAATTGTCATATTTCATTGCATAATAAATAATGATGTGTGTATTTAACGTATTACGTCCGTTCACAATACAAATGACTTATCCAGTTCTTCATTTTACTTAATTTACAAAAAAGCAGTGGTATTTTAAAATATTTGTTGGCTGATAAGTTTAGTGACAAACTGACAACACTGATAACTGTCAAACTGAAATTATTTTTAGCTGACGATTGCGACGGTTTGTTTCAAAATAAAAACATTGGTAATCGTTGAGATTGTTGTGCTGAAAGTTCCTTACTGCTTAAATTCGTGTTCAGTTGCGTCTCCGGATTCCTGCACGACTTTGTACTAGTCGAGAACCCTTTATTGTGTCTGTGTTGTTCTCGTGGATTCTGTAGAACGTTATGTTTTTACGACTACGGTCCGTATTCTGTGCTGCAAATCACAAAATAACGGTATTGCCAAGATGTCATCCTGTGTAAACTGTTCCCTTTCTTTAAAACATCCGCTAACCCATCATCAAGTCGGGGCGGCAACGAATATTATGCTTGGAATATTACGATCTTGAATCCACCCAGTAACTGTAAGTATCTTCTTGACAGGTTAATTAACTAAGCTCAATATCCTTAGCAGGAAATAAATTGAACATAGGTATAAACTTACTAATTCATTATTATCTATATTATGGTTTTAGCTGACTCCGGAAGATGCTCTCTGTCAATAATGTTTCGCAATACTACAAAGAGATTCTCTTGAGACCAGGACAGACCAGACCTGGGGGTCTACCATGAAACGCGTTATACGCAATTGCGTACGTTCGTTCGAGCTTATTCGTACCATGAAACATCATTCGCGCCGACATTCGTCACGAATATCGTCGTATGACATTTGTACGTCCTAAAAATCCGAAGTGTTTATTATTTCGTTCGTAATTTGTTTCGGCACGTCATTGCGTAAAAACATTTTCACGGTAGACCCGCAGGTCTGAGAGGCGGCCTGCGTATAGCGCGCGCCTCGGTGTCGTTTTGTCTTTATCCACAAGGGGAAAGTAGGGGAAAATAGGGTAGGTATATTCGTGTAATGGCCTGTCGTTTCATACGGCGCGGGCGGGTTGAAACCTTGGCGGGGTCGCGATTGCATGTGTAAGTGATTCGCGCGGCCCCGCCGACTCTGGTTATGTCGAAGAACACCGTGGTAGGTTTAGTCGGTATTACCAGGATATCATTGCCCCGGTGAGTCCGACAAAACCTCTCCGTCGTCCCGCGGAGAGGTATGCGTTAATGAATACCCCCACGTAAAAAAAAGGGTCTGCTAGAACCATATAGTGCAGCTAATTCATATATAATGGATGTCTGTATTATTTGTCAAACATAGCCCCAAAACTGAAAAGTAAATTACAAAACAAAAATGAACCCCACAAAATAAAAGGCTTGTTTTTATTTGTTTTGAAAGTAAATTCTAGCTTCTCTTATATATCTAATATTTGCTGCCGTACTTAAATATGTATATGCTGCGCAATGGTAGCCCTAAGCAAGATGGGCAATCTCCTTTGCAGCTGTGACAGAACAACAGACGGATCGACTGGAAAATACGCACCATAAGAGTTCCTTCCTTATGATTTCGGTACGAACTCCAAAAATTATAGCCATAGCTCTATATTTAGCTTTTCTTAACAAGTCTTTAGTCTCAGCTTTCGCCAAATGAAACGTAATATTCGTTTGAGTGGCCTTATTTGTGTTGAATTATTCTCAAGAGATTGTACCTGAAACGGTAACCGCAATAAGGACATTTAATTTGTAGGCTCCGCATGTCTGAGACATGTTTATAACTTAGAAAAAAAGATAAATGTTTCTAAGCAGCTATCATTCCGCTTTATCTTTTCAAAGGGTAAGCTTAGTAATGATGTTTACCAATCTGAAGTTACCCAAAGCAAAAATAACTAAAAAAATACGGTTACGAAGACGTTCTAGATAATTCTCGGAAGTTTCTTTGTGAATGGCTGGAAAGTTTACTAGCCCTGGCTATATAAATAAATTTCACCTGTATAAAAGCGATAAGAAGCTAGTTATATTGTTTAGGGTGATAGTTTGAATAAAAACACAATAAATACTTGACTCGTCTAGTGTTGCGGGTGTCCATGGGCAGCGGTAATCGCTTACCATCAGGCGATCCGTCTGCACGTTTGCATCCAATACCATAAATAAAAACGTATTGTAAGTTGCCTTAAGTAAAATAGCCGAGATTTGTCATTTTATCATTATTCTGTAAATCTTTTCATGATTACGGTTCGTAGCAAAAAACTATTGAAATTTTGAAACATCTCTCGAACCATTTCTTAATTCATCAAACTAAGTACTTTCATAACATTCCTTTATAGATATGTATTGTCGTACGTTTACTCGAACTAAATCACTTTATTCAGATTTAATAGCGATGTTATTTTAAAATCGCTTTTCATAGTTTTGAATCTATTAAACTAACAAAAACTAAAAGTATTGAACTATTTCGACTTAGGTTTACATTTTCCTCACCCTTTCCTCATGGCAATAGCTGCTGAAAGAATTACTAAGTGTTTTTTAAATAAACAACGCGATTAAATCATTTAAAGTGATTTTTAATTTCAAAAACATATCTTGGAACCAAAAATAATTAGTTCTCCCATTCCTCTTATGCTTAGCTTATCAATAAGAGTGATTAAATAAATAAGGTTTTCCAACAAAACCTCACGTTTTCCCGTGAAGAGAGATTCAAGAAACCAATATCCCGTAGTGGTCCGTCACGTACTGCGCAAGAGGATTGTGCCACAATCAAGTGTAGCCTGGCTATATTGAGTAACGTTTCAATTATTTTAGCTTCCCACTAATAGTATAAATACGAAGGTGTAGTTGTTTATTTGCACTTTCTTCACCTAGAGAGCAACGTAACGACCTTTCTAATTAAGGAACGGTGAAGACACGGCTACTAAACAACGAATATAATAGTAATTGCGGCAGCTAGTAGAAGGGCTGAAACAATATAATAGAAATACTTCAATTTAAGGATATAGTTATAAATGAAGTATTTTTCCATTGAAATATCATCTACTAATAGATTATGTGGTAGTAATTATAGCAGGATTTTATATCCCATAAAATAATTCACCTAACTTCCATATTACAACACTTTCAACCGAGTAGATTTATTCTTAAAATTAAATAATAACATTATGAAAATATTTTTTATTTGATATTTTTGCTATTTACGCTAATATACGCTTTTGACCTTCTTATAGTCAATAGTTGCCAGTGAAGCACTTTTGTAACGATAATGAGATGAAATTATATATTCAGATATCAATCAATTTCATTCGGCCAGAAGAATAGAAACTAGTAATGTCTATGAAGTAAGTCAATACCAGCCTAGAGGAAACTGAAGCGAGTCCGAATTGCTCGTAATGTATGTTATGGATAGAATTTGTATTAGTCTATTCAGTGAGCTCTGATTGAAAAATTGGAGATTTAGTAACTGTTGCGTCGTGTTCTTGATTATTAACATTTACGGTAGCTTGTATTTCAGTAAGCCGATATTTAGAATAAGCCTTTAAACAATTTGGCAACTGAAAGTTAATTCTCTTAATAAAATATGTATAAAATAGACTTCACATCTAGTCTAATAAACGTCAAGTGTAAACTGAAAAGCAATTTACATTCACATATTTTCACGTTTATTTTATTTTAGTAGTATACCAATAATAATAATATTAGCCCTGTACTATACTGTCCCACTGCTGGGCACCGGCCTCTTCTCAGTGTGAGAAGAGTTAAGCCATAGTCCACTTAGTAACCACTAGTGCTTTTTATAACACAGACAAGAACGTAAATCCATTTTGAACAATTTCGACTACAAGAAATGGCTCTCTGATGTCATATTGAAACTGTTTTTGGATTTTATGTTATTTTTTTATACTGTAATAGGCTTGCGTTTGACCGCGATCTCACCTGATCTTAAGCGAAGATGCAGTCGACGATGGAGCACGCTTGCCTAGAAGATACATATTCACTCGTGATTTGAAGCCACTCAGATTGTACTCATCGGGAAACTCAGACTTAGGTAGTGAGTTCCACTCCTTTGCGGTGCTCATTTTAAAAGTTGAAGCAAAGCGCTTCGTGCGTAAACCATCCACCATGTACCTGTGCCGCTGGTCTGTTTGTCTGGTCGTCCGATGGTAAAAAGGGGAAGGCGGAATCAAATTATGCAGTTCCTCTGCACACTCTCCTAAATGTATCCGATAGAAAACCGAAAGACTGGCAACCTTACGACGATGCTCCAAGCTTTGGAGTCGTGTGTTAACCAGTCGGTCATCGCCGATAAGTCTCCTGGCCTTTCGCTCAATTGACCCCAAAGCCTCCAGCTGATATTTTGCGGACCCATCCTATAGCTAAGAACAGTACTCCATGCAGGATCGAAGCTGTGCTTGGTACAAATTAAGTAAGTGTTCAGGCAATACTGCCTCACCTTACTAAGGAGGACTCTGACTTAATATAGGAGCCAAAGTTAAGGGTTGGAATCAATGACATACGTAGAAGCTCAAGACGATCAGTTATCGGCACGGATACATCTTGGAAAGTCGGAACCACTTGGAATGGGCTCTTTTTTGCGGAGAACAGACACGCCTGGGTCTTAGATGCATTGAATTGAACCATGTTGGCATCACCCCAATCGGAGAATGCCTTCAAGGATAAGTTCATACGTTTATATAGGCATTGTATGCTAAACGTTATGGTATGCGGACTCCTTCGACGAGTGCGCATCCCATAAAGTGCGACAGTGTCTGCAGACCTGACGTCAGTTTACAAAGCTCCTTACTCACTTAGCACCCAGATCTTCACATATGCCACGAAAAGCAATAGGAATTAACGAATTTGACCTTTTTGAATCATAATGTCAGTATACAATTAGTAGAGTGAGTATATTAAATGTCAGTGTTAATTCTACGAAATAAATTTGTATAAGCTTTATACAAAAATATTTAATTTGGATAAATGAACCTATATAAAAAGTTGTGAACCTATCGCATTAACATTAACATTTCAATGCAAAACATTCGCTAACATGTAAAATGCTTTTAGTTTGATTGTCATTATTTTGTGAAATAAGCCTTATTTTGGTTTTGCGCTTAAATAAATACTTACCTAATTATTATTTTTATCTTCTAAAAAGTAATAACTCGTTTAATTTTCAAATATCGCTATCCATTTAAATTTCAAAGGTTAAATGAAGTACGCTATTATCTATTTGTACAACACACCAAATATTTTGTGTAATTATAGAGCTAAAGATTCTGTTCCAGTCATAACTTAAGGAAAAATATTTTTCTAGCTAACTGTACAAAGACTTGAAATTTAAAACCACAATCTGGTTGTCTGTCTGGTTGTAGGAAAACATCTCAATTGCTTGTTTTACTTACCGGAAATTTTATTTAGCTTACATTGGGTGTGTTACGATTCTTATAATATCTATGAATATACTACCACACTTGTTTTAGGCTTTCTTTATGCTCTGGAGTTACATTTATGTTTATAATATTTCCTAATATTTTATTTTAGTTGGCAATCGTGGGCGCAGCTAATTAGAGTCGTGGTACAATCTAACAATGAAATAATAGTCAAATAATGTTCTACCCTCGAATCATAATTAACAATCTTCGTTGTATTATGTACCTACTTGTAGTATAAACTAATTAAATATGTGGCTTTTTGTTTCTCGTTTAAGATTTCTTCGCTTTTAGGAATAGCTCTCTAATTATTTATTAATTAATTTTAATATAATGTTACTAGTATTCGATTCTGTGTTGCGAGGGTCTTTACAAACATGAAAATAAAGGATACAAAAACACCCAAACCCAAAACAAATATTTAAGGACCGCATATTTTGTTCTGTGGATGAATTGAACCCAAAACACTTTAACGCACTTGATATTGTCAGTGAGTTAAAGTGAAATTCGTGCAATCAACGTTTTAAGTTATTTAACACTTCTAGTGATCTCAAACGTAGAGCTAAATGTCGGTCACTTAAGTCTAAAAGAGGTACAATAAGAGATTGTCAAAAAAAAAACAAAATTACATATTTTTATCAAGAGCAGGTCTTTTCCAACCATTACATCCATAATGAAGCACATATCCCTTGTTATAATTACAAGTATCGTTACAAGACAATGACTTAAAAACTATTCTACTTCGAAAATCCTGTACTTAAATATTTCACAAAGATAAATCTTGCTAATCCTTTAACACAGTTGAGTAAATTCTCACAAGAACTGCTACCATTCTCATTACATTACTATTAGGCGTTGGGGACACGTTCTCGAAATAAAATATAAGTTTATCACCGCGAAAGAATCGTAAAGGTTTATTGAAAGAAAGAATTACTTTAATACACAATAGTTGCTGCTTACGAATGATCTCATTTCATAGCGTACAGAATTGGCGATAGTAGCCCAGTAATAACTATATAATTCGCCGTTGGCAATTTCTGCCGTGTGCTAAATAGAAAATGAGACTTCAGCGTTCGTATCTCAGCACACAGATCTATACGAGACACAATGCTTGATTTTATTGTGACTGAGATTACAGCAGTAAAAAACATACTATGCCATCTGTCGCTATGTCGTCGTTATTGATTGTCGTGTTTTTATTATACGTATTTATTCTGACTGTTAGTGATTGTTGTGCATAAAATTTAAGTCAAGTTATTGCCAGTAGCAGCGCGGAGTCTGATATTCTGTTCGGTAAACGCCAACAGGATCGGTCTCAAAAAGCTTAACTTGGTAAATACACCTTATGCCGCAAGGGGAGGTGAGAGGGCTATATCGGGCTCTCCCGAGTCTTTTCGGGTAACGGCTAAAACCACCACGGTGTGCCACCTCGCTGCTTTGTGAAGTGGGTGGGTCGCCGGAACTAGTCGGTCTCTACAACCTGGTACCTCAAACCATAGGGACAGGACTGAGGATAGT